>JAQZBX010050089.1:0-13865 GCA_029593785.1 Cabassous unicinctus | reverse complement strand
TGATTCTAGGGCTGGGGTAGGAAATATATAAGATGAGCCTGGAGCATCTTGTAGTTCCAGAAAGTAAGGAAGTATATTTTAAAAATACACACACACCCTGATGGGGGCATGTCAAAAGGACAAAGGAGCCAACTGAAAGAGCTCCCAGTGGCCAAAACTGCAACGATGTGAGCTAACAAAAGAAAGTATTTGATTATAACCCAAAGTATAAATAAATATTTTTGAGTCCATACTGATATAAATGTTTAAATAAACAAATGGGACAGAAGAGACAACTCTCCCATACAGAATTCCAAATAATTTATGTAGATACTTGCCCTCAAAGAGGTGGAACATAACTCCCTAGTCAAGCGTGGGCTGGACATAATGACTTCCTTCCAAAGAGTACAGTATGGATGAAGAAAAAAATAAGAAAAACTTTACAGGAGAAACATGACAGAGACTACCTCAGTCAACTGATCAAGATTAATATTCATAGGGGTAGGTCATATTGATAGCATCTACCCTTAATATGAAGTGATGAAAATGGTACTTTACTTCTCTGGTCTTCCTCACAAAAACACAGAACCCCAGTTGAATTGTGAGATAAACATCAGACAAATCCCAACCAAGGGACATTCTACAAAATACCAAACTGAAATACTCAAAACTAACAAAGTCATCAAAAGTAAGGGAAGTCTGAGAAACCATCACAGCCAAGAGGAGCCTAAGGAGACATGACAATTAATGTAATGTGATATCCCAGATGGGATCCTGGAACAGAAAAATGACATTAACTAAGTAAATAATAATAAACTATAGACTTTAGGTAATAACAACATAGCAATCTTGGTTCATTAATTGTGACAAATGTATCATACTAGTGTAAGATGTCAATAATAGGTAAAACAGTGTGGTGTATATAGGAACTCTCTGTACTGACATTTGTGACTTTCCTGTAAATATACAAGTGTTTGACAAATTTAAGGTTTATTTTTCTTAAAATCCTACTAAAACAAATTACAAATAAAGGATTTTTACCAGCAAAGAAACTAAGAATTCTCATTATTTCTCTAGGGGGTCAGTTTAAGCACATCTGAAAGGCTTAAAATACTAAAAATAAAATAAAAGCAACTACATTTATAATGCAGGAAGCTAATACATGATCATTTTTTAAAATCTATCACTTAAAAAAGTGCAAACATCCTCTGGATTGCAAAACTGATACTTTAATATTGATTTTTTTCTTAAGCATGTGAAACTACTGATAAGAAAAAATACAATAACAAACAAAACTTTCACTTAGGTCAAACTGTGGGTGGCATTTGGAGCTGGGTTTTTCCTGCCATTCAGTAGTGAAACTTACTCTTACAGGACTCGTCCCCCAAGATGCCATGGTGGAGATGATATTCTGTAAGCATCACCTGCTACCTGGAAACAGCAATGAGCTGGATTCATATACTCTACACCAGAGGTTAAAAACAGGTATTTTGGGCTCTCTCTGCCTAGAGGAGCCTGCACCAAATCTTGGTGTGTATTTCTGCCTTTCTCTCCCATTTCTCAGCAAACTCTGTTCTTTTCCCTATTTCCCAAATAAATTCTTTTTACTGGCCTAAGGAAAAAAAAAAACAGATTTTGGGAAGCAGTGTGGCTCAAGCAACTGAGCTCCTGCCTACCACATGGGAGGTCCGTGGTTTGGTTCCGGGTGCCTCCTAAAGAAGACAGCGAGCTGGCCTGACAGGCAGGCATGGCAAGCTGACACAAGATAACACAACAAGAGATACAAGAAGAAAATCATAATGACAGACACAACAAAGCAGGAAACAGAGGTTCCCAGTGCCTCCTAAAGAAGATGAGCAAGACAGCAAACTGACACAAGGGGCAGGCACAGTAAGATGATACAACAAGTGACACAAGAAGAAAAAACATAAAGAAAGGCGCAAAAAAGCAGGGAACAGAGATGGCTCAAGAGATTAGGTGCCTCCCTCCCACACTGGAGGTCCAGGGTTCAGCTCCCGGTGCCTCCTAAAGAAACAAGGAAAACAATAGACACATCAAGTGCAAACAACAGGGTGGGGAGAAATTAATTAATTAATTAATTAAATAAAATCTTAAAAAAAAAACAGGTGTTTTATTTGGCCCATAAACATGGGTGGTTTTTTTATTTGAACTTGTTGCCAACAATAAAAATTGGAAAACCATATGTAAAAACTCTAATTTCAAATGGTTAAAATGGGAAATATGTTTTATATATATATATATATATGTTAATGCAATAAAATTTTTAAAAAATGATTTCTATCTTCTACTGAACAATAAGATCTGACAACACTAAGCCTGCATACCCACAGGGCAACAACTGGATGTAGCAGGCAGAGGTAGCTCCTTTAAGCCAGGCATAGCCTCTGGTTTGCCTTAATCCCCAGCACTCTCCATTTTTATTATCCTAGCCTACCTCCCTTATTATTTTATTTAAAGCTCCACAACCTTCCACCCTATTGCTCCTGGAATTTGGAAAACAATCAACTTGGAGGCACAGCAACAATACCCATAAGCTAATACAAATAACAGCATTTTTGTTTCATGACTCAGAAGTACTCTAAATTATACTCATAATAATGGGTAACCACACTAAAAATGCCTTAATGGCATTAGTTACTTAATTCTAGTACAGGATAAAAAAAATAATCCATCTCTAGAAAATAATTCATGGACTAGGATGGATATGTAATAGCCAAAACATGATAGGAATACATATATGACAGTAACTCCCACCTACAGATCTAAAAGTTCTAGGAGGACAAACATGGGAAGGGAAAAAGGACTCACAAAAGGAGCCAAAGGAAGAGGGCTCCTCTTGGAGCACCTGGCTGCTGCTTGGAGTACCTGGCTGCTGCTTGGAATACCAACCTTTAGGAGACTTTAAAACATCTCCTGGGCACTAACCCATCACTCAAATAAACTAAGATAGAAAAGAAAAAAGAGGGAAAAAAAAGACCTGTATTTGCCAGAATCCAATTCAAGGAAGACAATATATGTTTTCAAGAGAACAATTGGATAATCTTTGAAAAGACAGTGAATTCCACAAAGGACGTGATAAAGGGTGCTCTAGGGAGAAAAGGATTCATTAAATGGGGTGGGCTTTATATTGCTATGTGAAGTACCGCAAGTTTGGGGTAGCAGTAAAATTTCTTGAAACTAAAGATAAAAGGCTGGGAGCTGCCATCAGAGGGCTAACTTCTCTACCCTTTCCCCATGTAATGCCTGGCTTCCATCTAAAGAGTATGGACTTAGAGGAGAGCCAAATTATTAGTCTAAAAGGAGCACTCACCTATCTCCAATAAATATAAAGAAAAAATATGAAGTCCAGCTAGTTCAAGCTAGTCACAACTATTCAAATCCAAGAGACAAGATCATAAGCAAACCTCAGATGCAGAAAAACACTAAACCGAGTTAATATTAAGCCTTACATTTTCCTAACAATGAAGTCACAGTAAAATAACCAAATTCATGGCCATAGGATATATATTTAATGGTTAAATCAAAGTCTAAAATTTCTATTTTAAACTTTAAGAAATTATTTTTAAAAATATAACCACATTTAAAAAGAACAACTTTCAAATCTGCTCATAATAAGAGATTTATGGAAGTGTAAATATAGTATTTAGTGGACGACCAACACTACAATAGCACACCTGTATACACCTTAACCTAAAAGGTGACTAAAATAACCTAAAAGGCAAGGCTAAAGGAGCAAAAGAGCTATATATTAGCCATAAATTACTTTTGCAGTAAAGCAAGTGTCATTTTTAAAGCCCTGAAGTAAACAAATACAATTTGAATATAATTCGGTTAGATTTTTCAAAGCAGATTGTGGGTCAACTAACCTATTTATCTGGGTCAACTACTTATCTGGGCCAACTAACCTATTGTTCCAATTGTTTATTCATTTGTTTAGGTTTCTTCCAAAAAATATTGTGGTGGCATACTTCTAGATTAAGAAAACTAGTGCTGCATATCCTATAGCATTTTAACTACAGCCATATCATTTTCAAGAACATACATATACAATATCCATTTGTAATTTACAGCCAATAATGAGCTTTCTATATTAATTTACAAATAGTCAAGGACTCTTTTATTAGATTTAAAAGGTCTCCTCACCTCAAAGAACTGCATATATTAAGACAATGGTCTCACTATAGGAAACCAAATAAATAAAAATCCTAAATCTATAAAACAAAAATTTATGCAAGAATTTTCACTCCAAACGTATGCTTCATTTTAGAAAAATAATTCATTGCAGAATTTCTTTATCTACTTCAAATTACAGCTTAATTTATATATTTTTGGAACATGAGTTAACAAAAGATTTTCCAATGCAGTGCGTTACACTTTATAAGCTCTACGAGAATACAGTCTTGGTCTATCTAAGTAAGCATACAGTTTTTATTAAATTAACTAAAAGGGCAACTATTTTGATATTTAAGAAGTTTGTATAAAGGAATATGTTTTATTTGCTGTCATAATTATATATCTAGACCTATTTTAAAGATCACTTCTAACCAAAATATTTTTCTTTCTGAACCATCAAGAAATAATGTCATAAAATGGAAACCTAAAAGATAAGTACAGCTCTTTCTACAAGAAATTCCTTGAAAGCCACGGAATAATTTGTAACAAAACCACAAATGGAATTCCAAATAAGTTTCTTAAAAGTCATTCCCTCTACAAATTAATACTTGATAACATGTTTTCCACCATACATTTAAAATTAAGATTAGAAAAACAGGAATCATGTGATAGAAAAACACTCCAAGAAACCAAGAAATTCTACTTTCATTAATGACAGACTAGGTAATATGGACAACCCCCACCCCCGCTGTGGTTAACTATAAAGCTGGACATAATATTAAGAGGAAAAAAATCTTCTTAAAGGCATTAGAGAATTCACGAGAGCAAGGAATTACCAAGCCAGGGTACGGTGGAGAACAGCAGCCCAGGGAAGTAAGGGCAGCATTTGGGGCCCTTTTATTCATGAGAGCATTTGCTGATTCCAGAGAGGCATCTTAAGGCCCAAGTCATGTTTTTGACAGCCTCGCTAGCCAGTGTTAGAGCATCAGCACTGGAGTAATGTAAGATTACATTACATTGAATAGATGCATCACAAAAGTGACCATCCAAATACCCAGCAAACGTGGGGGGAAAAAAAAAAAAAGCTCAACCTCATTAGTAATCAAGGGCGTGCAGATTAAAACCACATTGAGATGCTGCTACACACTCACCAGAATTGTTATGGCTACAATGAAAAAGACCACAAATTATTGGCAAGATTACGGAGCAATTGGAAAACTCCTAAATTACCAAGAGAGTATAAAACAGTATAACCGGTTTGGCAAACTATTTGGCAATATCTTCTAAACCTAAACTTATGCTTACCATATGCCCTATCAGTTCCATCCCTAGGTATACATCCAAGAGAAATTAGTCCACCAAAAGACATGTACCAGAATGATGATAGCAGCTTTATTCATAACAGCCAAAAAAAAAAAATTAAGAACACAAATGACCACCAACAGCAGAATGGATAAATTGTGCTGTAATCATACAATGGAATACTCCACAGCAAAAATAAATAAATAAATAGAACAAACATGTAACAATATCAAAGTCAGAATAATGATTTACCTCTGGAAGATGACGAGTATTGTTGTCAAGGAAACAGCATGAGGAAGTCTTCTGGAAAACTGGAATTATGCTGTATTTTGCTTGGAGAAGAAGCAGGAGTTACACATGTGTATGTATGTGTGCACGCACAAGGGGTGTATACATTCATTGATTTGTACACTTAAGTTTTGTGTGTTTTATTATATATTTTAAAATAAGAATTTTTTTAAAAGGGCACTCAGAGTACCACCAATGGTGGGTGAAGTAATTCCAAATGGACCAACCTACCACGTAGATAACAACAAAAATTAAGAACAAAACATGAAAAACTACCTGCATCCAAGGGAGAGTAACCAAAAGCAGGAAGAAAATGGAGGAAAGTCAAAATTCGGAAGAAGGTCATGGCACTTGTTAAAATTTTCATGTCTATGAAAATTTAAGGGCAGGCCCCAGGAGGGAGGAGGGGAAAAAATCAAAATGTAAATAGAAACTCACCATCTTACAGATTTGGAGAACCAGAGGTAAAGTTCAAAGCAACTACATTAGCAGGAAAATGAGGGGATAAATCCTAGAAAGGAGAAAGTCAAAGCAGGGGGGCACAGGGGGGTTTCCAAATTTTCAGTGTTGACACTGCAATTCAAAATTATACAATACAGAAAAAAATAGGAAATATAATTCATATTCAAGAGAAAAGATGATCAATGAAGACCAACTGAGAGAGAATTAGCAGGCACAGGAATTAGCTACTGTGACAATGCTCAAATATTTAAAAGAAAACGTACACTCTTAATAAATAAGAAATGTCAGCATAGAAATAGAAAGCATAGGAAAGAATAAAATGGAAATTCCAAGACCTAAAAATTCAGTATCTGAAATAAAAATCAAATTACTGGCTGGGATTAACAAAAGATTGTTGAAGACAAAAAAAAAAAGGATCAGTGACCTTGAAGACAGGTCAATAAAAATTATCCAATCTGAAAAAGAAAGAAAGATAAGTTGGAAAAAATGGATGGTGATCTGTGGGACCATATAAAAATGTCTAATATATATGTAATTGTAATCTCAAGAAAGAGAGAAAATGGATAGAAATAATATTTGAAGAAATGACTGAAAAATTCCCAAATATGATAAAAGACATAAATTTATACTTAAGAAGTTCACCAAGCCCAAAGCAAGATATATAAACAGAAAATGCCCAGGCACATTATAGGCATTGAAACTGCTGAAAAACAAAGATAAAATCTTGAAAGCAGCCAGAGAAAACAATATATTACATACAGTGAAGCAACAACATGAAGATAAACTTACTGCTCATTTGAAACAACAAAGAGAAGACAGTGGAACATCTTTAAGTTGCTAGAAAGAAAAACTATCCAACCAGATTTCTATATCCAGTAAAAATATCCTTCACAGCTCTTTGTTGCTGCATAACAAGGCAACTAAAAATTTAGTGGCTTAAACATTATCTCTCACAGTTCCTGTGGGTAAGGAACTCTGTAGTGTTTAGCTGGCAGTTCTAACTCTAGGCCTCTCATGAGATGCCAAGGCTACAGGATCTGCTTCCAATATGGCTCACTCATATGGTTGGCAAGTTGGCTTTGGCTGTTGGCAAGGGGACTCAGTTCCTCCCTACACAGTCCTCTCCACAGGGCTGCTTGAGTGTTCTCACAATATGGCTGCTGGCTTCCATGAGAGTGAAGTGATCACAACAGCAAGATGGAAGCCACAACGTCCTTCATGATCTGGCCTTGGAAGTCACACACTATCATTTCTACCACACTCTACTGGCCACAAAGACAACCAACACATTTTGAAAGAGATTAAACAAGGGCAAGAATAACAGCACACCTTGGAGGCTAGATACCAAAAGAATGAAAGTAAAATCAAAACATGTCTGTATAAAAGAAAACTAAGAAAAATGGTCTCTACAGACCTGCACTATGAGAAATAGTAAAGGAACTTTTTCAGGATGAGGGAAAACATTAGATAGAAAACTCAGATCTTCAGGAAGGAACGAAGAGTACAAGAAATGGTAAATATGTGGATAGGTTCAAAAGAATATTTTTATTCCACATTTCTTTAAAATACATATGGTTGTTCAAAACAAAAAAAATATATTTTTTAGTTAAAAAAACAAAAATTGTAACATTGTACTATTAGGATTATAATGTAGGTAGACATCATATATATGGCAATTATAGCATAAAGGATAGGGCACAGGGTAAATGGAACTATATGATTGCAAGGTCTTTCATTTTACATGAAGTGGTACAATAAAATCCAATAGATTATGACATGCTAAAGATGTATAGCGTAATTCCTAGACCAACTATTAAAAAGATAAGGAAACGAGCTATTGCTTAGAAGCTACTAGAAAAACTAAATTTTGTAAAAGTTTAAACTAATCAGTTAACCCAAATGTAGGGTATGAACAGAAAAACAAAACAAAAACAGATGAGACAAACAGAAAATAAATAGTAAGATTATAGATCTGTATCCAACTATACAAATAACTACATTAAATATTTGTGAACTCCAATTAAAAGGCAATAATTGTCAGTGTGGAAAGGATAAACCATGGTATATTCACACCATTGAAAACTGTCAGCAATGAAAACCAATGAACTATAGCTATATACAGCAATACTGATGAATTTCCAATTCTAAGTGAGAAAAGTCAGACCCAACATAATACATATTGTATAATTTTATTTATATGAAGTTTAAAAAACAGGCAAAACCAAACAAAGTGTTTAGGGAGTCATATATATTATATATAGATAGATATAGATATAGATGATAAGTCTATCAGAAAAGTATAAAAGGTATTTCCCATAAAAGTGAGGATAACTGTAACCTTCAAGGGTATAGGATTGGGTGTGAAGGAAGTGCATCTGGGCTGCTACCAATGTTCTCTTTCTTGAGCTGAATGGTGGTTTATTGAGCTATTCATTTTTGCTACATTTTTTCTACCTATTTCACAATTTTAAATGTTGAACAGAAAAACAAAAAAAATACTCTGAACTGATTGACTAGAATATTTTATAACTAAAAACTGTGATTTTGAAAATGTTTAGAATGGAAGGAGTAATAATAAAAACAAACACATATTTAAAAAGGGCACTCATAGTGATGATACACAGAACAGTTTTTCCCAACAATATCACAAAATCCTCAAATTTGTAAACACAATAAATAATATAATATCCTTCGTTTAGCCATTTTCTAGCCATAAAATTCATTTTTGGAATGGATAATAAAAGTTTACTAATGACTAGGCCAATTTTTCCAAAAGGTTTGTATTCCTAATTACTCCAAAAACATTATAGCCTCATGTTAAACATTAGTTTAAAACTTTTTAAATAACATACCTTGGTATATTTTGAGTTAATGGACAACTGTACAGTTTAAACAGCCAATAACATGAAAGAATGCTAGCTTGAGTAGAACATAGTTTCCTTTATTTTCTTCATTAAAAATTAAGATGAGATGATGAAAATCGTTTCTGTCAGGCCAGTTCCACGGCCTTCACGATCTTAGACTAAAAAATTCAAGTAGGTATAGGTTTTTCACCCAATGACTAACCTCTGCCAACCTCCACAATGACAATAATAAATACCTAACATTTTTAAATAGCTTTCTTATCACTAGCTACAGTTTACCCCAGATGACTGGGGAGCCCCAGGTATATTCTCAGGTTGACTGGAGGTGGTGAACACAGTCATCTTGAGCATGCCGCGGAATGTAGAGATACATCTAAAGTTATGCCTTACCCTTCACTCTGCAAGCACTGAGCTCCAGTTTCCCTCCCACTGTTCACAAAATGAGCACAATAAAAAGGCCCTTTCACCTTGCAGCAATGGAAAAAAATGGTCATTTGAAGACATCTGTTTCTAATCTCCAGAAAATTTAAGTCCAATACATGTGAATTTGAGATTTTGTTTTGTTTTGTTTTGGTACTGAATAAGTTTGTTTGTTTCTGGTTCCACCTTTCCAATCTATTAGATCTTGTGGACTGTGGTGCTGCTACAAATTGCACAAGCTCAAAAACACACAAGTAAGAAAAAAAATCTGATCTGTGACCACTTTTTAGAATATTTATACAGAGTAGAGTCAGAGGTTCTGGATCCTCTTTCCAAATCTAACTGCTTCATCTTCATGGCCAACCTTAATTTTTATATTTGCAAACTGGAAACTAAATTCTTAAAAGTGCTATTAGACCCAAAGAAATATTAAAATGTCCAAAGACTAATTGCATATGGCAGTTAAATGAATATATTCTGATTTCTGGGTTAAAAGAGAAAGATACATTTACACATACATACACACATACTAGAACAATCCTTACCAATTAATAAGAGAATTTATTACACTAAAAAATGTTTTTCATATCACCCCTGATATGCCTCATATCCCTAAGTGTTAATGTGTATTTGTAACTCTCACAGTGTAACATTTATTTCTATTTCTTTCCTTTCTAAATACATAAACATAGATCACACATATACATCCAAGGTTCACTGCTAAACAGAGGTGTTGGCCAAATGGCCTGAAATAAACATTCAAAATAGGGCATATTTTCCAATGGAGGTAGATTATAGAGTAACCAACAGGAATGTATACGCCAGCAATAATTTAATTTAGTAGCTGAGGCCAAACCATGATAGCCCACTTTAAAATTACGGAAACTTGAGAAAGTGATACTGTTACAATTGTTAACTAAGGAATGCAAGAACATTTCTTTTAAACTTCGAGTCCCACAAATCCATTTTGTATATTTATTTTTTAAAAGAAAAGTCTATTCAGCACATTTGGGATTTGAGAGCTTGAAAATAACCGAATCCTTTTTCCTGTTATACGCATGTTAACACCAAATGTAAATGCTATTACAGGGTTCCAGTTACCGCAGGACTCTGCTTTCATGCAGATTTATTTTCATGCAAGTCTCAGAAGGAAATACTCATGGTCCAGGTTTTAATGGATGAATGCTTTCACCCTTATGAAATATAGAGTGATCCTTTTCTTTAACTATTAACAAAAGATAAAGATCCAACTATGGCAAGAGATTCAAGTGTCTGCTCTTGCTTTTTTGTTTTCAAAACTTTTAAATAATCCTTAAAAGATCGTGCCCGTACACAAAAGTTTACCTGAGGCAAATACTTCCTATTAGGTAAAAAAGAAAAAAATCAGATGATAGCAGACAGGTTTATTTCTGTAATCCCATAAAGCATACTCAACAGCAGTTGCCAAGAATTTACAGTAAGGACTTTTCTTTGGTTTGGAACAAAGGGTATAAACGTTTTTTAAATATTTACTTACATCTCTCTTTTCTGAAATTATTTTGCATTTCGTGTGTACAAATACATCATACCGGACACACCATCTTATGCACGTCTCACATCCTCTAGACATCATCTTCCATTCCAGCCCGGCCACAGCAAACAGCTCTGCACAGTTGTCAAACCACTTTACACTGACAACGCCTCATTTCAATCACACACCAGACACATTCCTCACTTCCTGCCCTAGGAGCTCACTGTATCTCTTATTTTTAACCCGGAAATACAGGACTGGTAATCCCCATGGACTCCTCAAGACTCCTCAGAGAGAGGACAAAAGCTGATGGACAAATGCTTCTCCCTGTAATTACTTAGGTGGACGATTCCTGGGCGTGGTACTGGGTGTCACCAGAAGTAGCAGTAGCCCTCAGTGGTAACCAACCTGATAACGTATCAATGTATTGGCTTTATCGACCCTCCTATTTGGCTCTCCCTGGTCCCTCACTTTCCCTCCTTAAGATGACTTCCAAAAATAAAGTAGCTACCAGCAAGCACTTGTCTTGTGGGGTGGAGTTGGGTGACCTCAGGGAAAGACACACATTAAGTAAATGGGAACTTACTCTGCGAGTGCCCCTTTTGTTTTCTGACTAAATCATTACATGCCAGTTTCTTCACTTTCCACTATATTGTACTCCTCTTACATGTAGGAGACCTCATTCACTTGTGTAGCCCCATTATATATGCTCAAGATTTTTTTAACAAATGCGACAATTTCCCATTGGGTTTTTAGTTTCACCAAATGATTTATGAGAAACAATTTTCATAAGTCTGGAAACTAATCATTTGTGCAGAACTCTCTTCAAATATATTTTCATAATGTTTTATTGCTTAAGCCTAGTCATTTTATTTTGACTTGGTCAAATGCATAGATAACGCATTTCAAAAATCCTTTCACTGATAATATATTTTTCTGTTCATTTTTTTAGTAAGTTGTAGGTCTACAGAAAAATCATGCACTAAATACAGAGTTCCCATATACCACACTATTATTAACACCTTTTGTTAGTGTGGTACATTTGTTACAATTGGTGAAAAACCATTTTTATAATGGGTATACATTTTATAATGGTTATAAAATGTATAGCCCATGGTTTACATTAGGGTTCACTGTGTTGTACAATCCTATGTTGTTGCTTTTCTAAAAATCTTTATTCTAGTAACATATACACAACCACAAATTTCCCTTTTTAACCACATTCAAATATATAATTCAATATTGTTAATTACATTCACAATGCTGTGCTATCACCACTATCCACTGCCAAAACTCTTCCATCAACCCAAATAGAAACTCTGTACAATTTAAACATTGAATCCCCATTTCCTACACCACCCCAGTCCCTGGTAACCTGTATTCTAGTTTCTGACTCTATTAATTTGCTTTTTCTAATTATTTCATATCAGTGAGGTCATACAATATTTGTCCTTTCATGTCTGGTTGATTTCACTCAACAGGATATCTTCTATATTCATCCATGTTATCACTTCATTCCTTTTTTACAGCTGAATAATATACAATTATTACATGCCATCTTTTGGCATCTGTGATAATGCTGCTATGAACATCCGTGTGTAAGTATCTGTTTGAGTCCCTGTTTTCAATTCTTTTGGGTATGTACCTAGAATTGGGATTGCTGGGTCATATGGTAATTCTGTATTTAACTCTCGGAGGTACCACCAAACTATCTTCCACAGTGGCTGCATCTTTTACATTCCCAACAATGAATGAATGTTCCCATTTCTCCACATTCCCTCCAACATCTGTAATTTTCCTCTTGTTAGTAGTAGTCATTCTTGTGGGTGTGAAACGGTTTTGCTTTGCATTTCTCTAACAGCTAATGATGTGGAGCATATTTTCATGTGCTTATTGGCCATCTGTACATTTTCTTTGGAGAAATGTCTATTCAAATCATTTGCCCATTTTTTTAAACAAATCAATTTATTGGTACATATCAATAAAGCATACAAGTCATCCAAAATGTACAATCAATGGCATCTGGTATAATAACATAGTTGTGCATTCATCACCCCAATCATTATTAGAGCATCTTAATTTCAATAACAACAACAATAAACAAAAAAGCAGACAAGCAAGTAAACAAGAAAAGTCTTCACCTCTCAATTTCTCCATGTCTCCCCTGCTGAACCTAGCTGCCATTTCTGGCCATTCTTGCACTATTTTTTTTTATTTATTCAGCAGTTTTATTGAGATATATTCACATGCCATATGATCTACCCAAAGTGTATAATCAATGGCTTTTAGTATAATCACAATGTTGTGCATTCACCACAACAAAAAATTTTAGAACCATTTCATCACTCCAAAAAGAAAAACTCCACACTCCTTAGCATGCCCTCCCAAGCCCTACACAACCATTAATCTAATTTCATCTTTATAAATTAATTTATATTTACATTTTATATAAATGGAATCATACACTATGTTACACAATATATTTAGTCCATAGTAGCACGGTCAAACAGTATTTGTCCTTTTGTGTCTGCTTGCTTCACTCAACATAATGTCCTCCAGGTTCATCCATGTTGTCATATGCTTCATGACATCATTTCTTCTTACAGCTGCATAATACTCCATCATGTGTACACACCACAGTTTGTTTATCCAGTCATCAATTGATGGACACCTGGTTTGTTTCCAACTTTGGCAATCGTGAAAAATGCCGCTATGAACATCAGTGTACAGATGTCTGTTCATGTCACTGCTCTCAGTTCTTCTGGATATATACCTAGTAGTTGTATCGCAGGGTCACGAGGCAAATCTATATTCAACTTCTTTAGGAACTGCCGACAGTCCTCCACAGTGGCTGTACCATTCTACATTCCCACCAACAGTGAATAAGTGTTTCTATCTCTCCACAT
>JAQZBX010050088.1:0-19755 GCA_029593785.1 Cabassous unicinctus | reverse complement strand
TGCAGGGGGCCCACCCTCACTCCCTTCGGGCCTCCCAGATGCCTTCCCGGCTGTTCTGTAAAGTCCTCCAGCCCCCAACAGCTCTCCCCCTTGCCCTAACCCATTTTCCTTTTGAACCCTTTTGACCATTTGGCATCATCTGTTTGTTTGTTCATTGCTCAGTACCAAGGATGCTCTCAGCAGATGTTTGTGTGATGAATTAATGAAACATCGGCTTCCACAAGTCAGCAGGCATCTCGATGCCAGTGTTTCCCAGAACCTTTCACATTCCCGCAGGCACTGAGCCTTCAGGAAGGAATGTCATGGGCAGTTCCCAAAGTTACGCAGCCAGGGAACCTGTGACTGTCCAGCAGCCCTTGCAGCCACAGTGCTGATGGCACGGGGTCTCCGGCCCTCTCCGCCCGCATGCCCCTCCCTGCGTGTGCCCCCTCCTGTGCACACCCCCCTCCTGTGCACATGCCTTTCCTGGACTAAGCCAGTCTGTGCTCAGCACCTGGTGGGCAGGTGCCAAGACTGACGGGCACCCAGGAGCCAGCACCGATGCCCTCTCCAGCCGCAGCGTCAGTCCTGAGTTCTGGCCCCGGCCTCAGGGCTCTCTTTCCTCCGTCCCTCTCCCCCTCCCTCCCCTGGTTCCCTCCTTCTTCCTCTCCTGCCCTCTGCGTTGGCCTAGTTTCCCTCGGCTCAGGAGGGAGCACCTCCCTCCCCGTTACCTGTGCGTGGCCTGGCCGCCCTGCCGCCTTTCCCGTGGGCCTCGCTGCTGGCGTCTGCGAGCTCTGGCGATGGCCACTCTGCTCTCGCTGGGGGTCGCAGCACCTCTGTCCTGGCAGGACATAGCGGTGTCACGATGACTGTGCTGGGAGAGTTGGCAGAGCCGATGGCGGCGACTGCGGCACTGCCCTCCGGGAGAGCAGGAGACCCCCAGAGGTGGACGAGGGACTGCAGCCCCTCCCCTACCATGCACTGTGGCCATTATCTCCAGCTACGTGGCGTGTTGTCCAGAGGTCACAGCTGCGAGCCGAGTCCACGCCACGCCACATGCCACGGCTGGGACGTGTGGAGGGGCTTCATTTGAACACTCAGGTTGGGGGCGTTCCTTGAACCTCCTTGAGCCTCTTGGCATGTGGGGATGCCCCACGTCCTGGCTGCACCTCACTCCGTGACCAAACCCTGGCCCTGCTCTGCGCTTTCCTGGAAATGGCCGTGGCCCTCGTGTGGAGACAGAGGCACGGAGGCCGGCTGGAGTGGGCGCGCTTCCGAGCTGGGGATGGTTCAGAATGTGAAGACAGCAGAGAGGCCGTGTAAGCTGCTGCTTTCACATCCCAGGGTCTGGCTGGACCAACATTCCCACCAACAGCACGTGGGGAGTGGACAGACCCAAGCCCCCAGCTGGGAGTGAACAAGGCATGCTGGGCTCCTAGAAGCACCTGGAAGAGTTTGGGCTGCAAGAATCCGATCTGGCCCCAGCCAGAGAATCTGCTGACAAGAGCTAAAAATGCAACGAGAATGGCAAAAACCCGTGGGGAGCAGGTGGCCGGGAGTCACCAGGCAGTTCTGTTGCGATGTCACAAGACCTGCTGTAGAATCCATAAGGTGAGCTGTGGTCCCGGCTGCAGGTTACGATGGCAGCGGGGCCAGCCTCCTGGGAGGTCGTTTGGCCCGCCATGGGAGCTGATGCTGGAGTCTGCAGCCCACATGTGGGGTTAGTGGGACGCGGGAGAGGGAGATGCTGGATCCGGGAGAGCTCTTGTTCTGGAGGCCTCTGTGATCCAACAGTCCCTTGTCAGATTCTTCATTTCCAGGCATCAAGAATTCGTGACCTTCACCGCCAAATGGAAGTGGTAAGCCCAGCAGCCGTGAGCGGTTGTGCAGGTTGCTCACTGCACAAGAGCACTCCGACGAGAGGCCGCCATCCAGCTGGTGCTCTTCTCACCCAGTGCTGGACTGTCTGCCCAGAAGGAGGGGCGCCTTTCTCTAATGAACACAAAGGTGCCCTGAAGCTTAGCCTTTCCCACGGCTCTTGTGACAACAACTGGTTCCTCGTGTGTCATCCTCTGTCTCGTCCTCAAACTGGTTGGCTTTCTGGGTGCCAGATCTGTGCTCCTTTATTTGAAATGGGTGAAGAAAAATAAGTCCATCTCTTTGCAGCCTGAGCAGTAATTTCGTTAATGACTTCCTGTGCTGAGCACGTGTGGCAGATGTCTTCGGATTCCAAAGGAACTCGGCACGTGTATGGCAGGGACACAGGGAAGCACAGCCTCGGCCAGAGGGAAGGCCCCTGCTTTTATGAGGACGTGTCCAGTGTGGAAATTGAGCGAGCAAAGTGCTCCCCTAACTTCTCCTGTCTTGAAGAAGCGTTTGGCAAACGCAAGCGTGGTCCTGCTGACAGCACTGAGCTGGCCTTCCCGTGGCTCTGGGACGCTTCCCGCCCTGTTTCATTGAAGTGGTTCTCGAGCTGCCTTCTCTCTGTGAGGACGACTTGGTGAACCCTGATTTCCATGGATTACGAGCCGACGGCTTAATCCTGGTGGCATCTGAGCCGATGAGCTGCAGAGTATCTGGGGGTGAAGTCACTTCCACGGCTGAGCGGGGGCTGGGTGGGGGTCAGGTCTGCGTCTGCTTTGTGCATCAAAGCATGCTGCATGGGGGCAGGTTCCGGGGTGGGCGCACAGCATTGGCGGCGGGACAGTGTGATCAATAGAAGGCTCCGGAGCGAGGCGTTAAAATGGTTAATCTCATGTTGTGTGGACTTTTTTAGAAAGCGCCTCTGACAACAGCCAACTGATCTGGCTCTGCCTGTCAGGTTCGCCTCTGAGCCTCAGTTGACACACCTGTGAAGTGGGAATAATAGTACCTGCCTGGTCCTAACAGTACCTGCCTGATAGGGTCGTTGTGAGAATGAAATGAGGAAGTACGTGTCAAGGCCTGCGCTTGAGGCAGTTTGTGCTTTTGGCAGAAGGCACGTGTGTCGTTTAAGAAGTCATGAGCAGAGGGGAAGCTGGCGGAGCTCCCTCCGAGGTAGCTCAGTGGTGGGGGGCACAGGCTGCTGGGTCCTCCAGCAGCAGTTCTGGGGTGCCATGCTCACGTGTGCCCACCCCGTAGTTGAGGACCCCAGAGCCCCAGCGTGATGCCTTCACCTGGCCCAGGGTGAAAGCAGGTGAACCCTGTCCACGGCCTCAGAGCCGCTGGGCCTGGGATCCCGCAAGCACGCCCGGGTGGACGACTCAGAACACGTGCTGCTGCGTAACGACGTGCAGGATCTTGGCTCCCAGCCAGTTAGCATCAGGGGCCACCTGCCAAGTGGCAATGGAGGTGTGGCGTGGTCCCCAGGGCCCCTCCCACCTCCACGGATGGCTGGACGAGGCCTTCCCAGGGCGTGACGTGAAGCGATGTTCTCCAGGCGTGCCAGGGAAGGAGCAAGGCTTACGCGGCTGTTAAACCTGATAAATGGGAAGTTTGTAGAGCTTTTGCTGTGGAAGAAAGTCAAACGACCAGGCAGAGTGCCCACGTCGGGATTCTGTCTTTACAATAAAAGGAAGAAAAATGTTAGGAAGTGCTTTAGTTTCCTGGGCTGCTGAAGGCAGATACCATGAAATGGGTTTGCTTTAAACACTGGGAATTTATCAGTGGACATTTTTGAAGCTGAAAAAAATGTCCAAGTCAAGGCATCATCAGGCAATGGTTTCTCCCCAAAGATCAGCTACCAACCATCCTGGGCTCCTCTGCCACACGGCAAGGCACATGGCGGCGCTGCCGGCCTCTCCTCTCCTGGGCTTCGCTGCTTCAGCTTCTTGCTCCCGCGGCTTCTCTCTCCTTGTCGGAATTTCGTGCTCTTATAAAGGACTCCAGTAAGAGGATTAAGACCCACCTGGGCCACATTTACTGAAGTCACCTCCTCAAAAGGTCCTACTTACAGTGGCTCCATACCCACAAGAACGGATTAGTTGCGAGAACGCGATTTTCTGGGGTACACGGAGTCCCAAACCACACTCCACCCTCTGGAATCCAAAAGGACATGCCCTTTCCACGTGCATCTTCAGTCCAGACCTCGGCTTCCCTGGTTCTGCCTCTGAGGTTATTTTCCCTTCAATCTGTCCCTTTGGGTCGAGGCTGTCAGTGGTTCTGTTCATACAGATCTCATAAAAAACTTGTCAGCTTTGCACGTAGTACACAGGGGTCTAAACCATCAGTCAAAAGAACTTTCCACCAGTCCTCTCTGGATAACTGCATTTCCAGTCCTGACTGGCACTGAGACGGCTGACTGATTCCGTGTTCAGTTAAACCCTCCCATGGAGCACTATTCTTTGGGGACTCGCTTTCTGGAAGCTCAGAATTTTCCAGACCATCACAGTTCCAAACCACCACAGGAAGCGAATCTGGAAAGAAGGAGTCGGTTGCTTCTAGAAATGCCGTAAAACAGAAGAGGGTCTAAGAGGGAAGGGCAAGCAGCGCTGAGGACTCAAAGCAAGGGCTGTGGAGTCAGAGGCCTGCGTTCGAATCCCGGGCGTCCCCTGTATGAGTTTTCTGGGGCTGCCGGAACAAAGGACCACAAACTGGCGGCTTTAATCAGCAGAAGCGCCCTGAAGCAGGCATCGCAGGTGCGGGGAGCAGCCGCTCCTCGCCTTTCTTGGTTTCTGGTGGCTGCCGTCTATCCTTGCGTTCCTTGGCTTGTAGCTACGTCGCTCCAGTCTCTGCCTGCGTCTTCCCTCTGCCTTCTGTGTCCAGCTTATCGGGAGACGTGTTTGCACGTAGGGCCCAGCAGGATAACCCAGTTCACGCTCCATCTCTCTAGATCTTCAGCTTTATCACAACTGCAAAGACTCATTTTCTAAACAAGGGCACATTCATGGCTTCCAGGGAATTTGACGTGGATCTTTTTCGGGGGACCTTTCTTGGCCTGCCACATCCACTTACTAGCTGTGTGACCTTGGGTAAGTAACTCACCAGCTCTGAGCTTCAGAGGTCTCGTACTAGATGGGCAGGGCGCCCCCTAGCGTGCAGCCCTGGTGTAACAGGCACCCACTGGAGGACAAGGAGCTTCCATTACGGGAAAAGCGTACTGTTGTTCAATGATAAAATGGTGATTTTGTAACCAGTTCTCACGTTTTGCGCCCAGGTATTTGAAGTACACGCTGGACCAGTACGTGGAGAACGATTATACCATCGTCTACTTCCACCACGGGCTGAACAGCCGGAACAAGCCGTCCCTGGGCTGGCTCCAGAATGCCTACAAGGAGTTCGACTGGAAGTGGGTGCCGCCAGCCTTCCCGGGCCACGGCGGGTGGGCTGCGTGGGGGCGGGTGAGGGGTAGCGTAGGGTGAGCAGGCCGGAGGGGTGGGGGCCACCTCCCTGCAGGGCTCGGGGCTCTGTCCAGCCCTGTGTGCCTAGGGCAGGGGTCGCAAAGGGCCGGCAGTAGATAGGTCTGGCTTTACATGCCGTCAGGTCTCGGTTGCAACTAAGCTCTGCGGCTGTCGCCAGACACAGTACTTCTCACATAGAGGAGATGTACTTAGACCGGGCTGGGTTCCCACAAAACTGTTTTATGGACACTGAAAGGCGAATTTTGTTCCCTATTCATGTGCCACAAATATCATTCTTTTAATTTTTTTCCTCAACCAGTAAAAATTATAAAAGCATTCTTAACTCGCAGGCTGTTGCAAAAGCAGGCGGTGGGCCAGATTTGGCCCGTGGGCCCTAGTTTGCCGACCCCCGGTCTGGTGAATTGTTTGTGAAGAAACACAGCCACACAATCATTCCTTCACCAAATGCCCCTCCCTGTTGCACAGCACTTTACAGTTTGCAAGGGCCTTTCTCGTGGTTCACGTCGGTGAGGCGCGCAGCCCGGGGTTAGCGGCGAGGCCCCCAAGGATGGGTCAGCTGGTGCATGGCAGGGCGGGGATGCGTCCCCAGGCCCCGCCTGCCTCCCGCTCCGACGTGGCCTGGAGCTAGCGGAGTTTTTCCCAAGCGACATCTTGCAGAGTGTTTGGCCGGTGACTGCACTGTTGGTAATGAATGTTGATATCCCGAACTCCTCTGGGGCTTCAGAGTCCCTGCAAACCTGGAATGGAGCCTTCCTAACATGTGTAAGGGGGCAGCAGAGGCAGCAGCTGCCTTCTCCCAGAAGCCCTCCTTCCAGACCGCCTTCTGGGTCCTGCTCCTTGTGGGTAGAACCTTTGGAGTAATTTCTTGGCTTCCTGCCCTATCTTAAGGAAACCTTTGCTGCTCCCTTTGCAGTCATTTATTGGGTACCTGTTATGTGCCAGGCCCTGTGGGTGAGTCAGAGACGAGCAAGCCCCAGCTCTCATCCTCCTCCAGGAAGCCCCCCTGGATTGTCCTAGGAGCAGCAGCATCCCCTACCAGTGGCCCCCTTGTCCCTGAGCAGACAACCACCCCAGTCCCTGCAGAGCAGCATGTTTGCAGACAGGTCAGCTGCCTGTACCAGGCCATGACCCCATGCTCCACTCTGTCCCTTGCACATAGGAGAAGGTCTGCACTTGGGACGATCTCAATAAATGTGTGATGGGAGGAAGGACGGGTACAGTGGAGCCAGCAGCAGGCTCCAGGCTTCCAGCTGGGGGAATCAGAAAGACTGCCTGGAGGAGGCAGCCTTCGAGCTGCCCCTGGAGCCTTAGGCAGGGCGTTGCTTGTCGGTGATTAGAGAAGGTCGGTTCAGGCACAAGAAGGAGCAAGGTGGGCTGGACCGGACGGTTCACGTGGGGACTTGTGGAGTGGCCAAGGGAGGGGCGGGTCAGATCCCTTTGGGGCCAGGCTAAAGATGCTGGACTTGGTTTAGGAAGCAGTGGGAGCCTTGGCAGGTGCTTGAGGAGAAGCGAATGACCTCAAAGTGGCACTTTGAGAAAGCTCGGGCTGATGGCAAAGATGAACATGTCACCCTTGAAACAGATAAACGTTTTGTCCTCTGCACCCCTCTGATGGAACAAACAAAATTGCACCCCAGATTCCTTAGGTGACATGAGCCTGTGCCTCAAGGGGCATTTTGCTTCTCGGCTGCCAGAAATCAGCCCAAAGATATTAACTCAGGAGTCAGCCGGGAGCGGCGTCCTGCTCCTTCCTGGGGGCGGGGGCCGCTGGCGTCTTGCTTTGAAAATGGTGCATTTCCGTTAGGGAGAAAGCAGCAGCGTTTGTGGATATTGGTTAAGGTGTGTCAGTGGTGGGTGCTGGAAATCTAGCTGGGGCGCAGACGACAAAGTCACGGTAACGTCAGCAGAGACCAGCCCTGTCCAGCGGGGGCAGCCGTCACATGCTCGTCCTGCTGGGTGTTGACGGCAGAGACGTCCAGGATGGGCCGCCTGAAGCAGTGACCTTCCCTCCTAGGCAGGGACGGGGAGGGAGGGCGTGATCTTCCTGCTGCCCAGTGGGAGGAAGCAGACCTGTTCTGTGACCCTCCCACTCCCCACAAAGGTGGGTCAGGGCCAGTGGTGGGGGGTGAGCTGTGGACACAACAAGGAAGGATGTTCCAGGTGTCAAAACTGCCCAACCGTGGAATGTCCGCCGGGGGAGTAATGAGCTCTCCGTCCCTGGAGGTGTACAATTGAAACTCCAAATCCTATTAAAGGAGATTGCGGCCTGCCACTGCTGCACCCCTGCTGGTTTCCGGCATTCTTCTCTTATTTATTTAAGTGTAAGTTTATATTATTTAATATTGAATAATGGCTTTTTCCCAGCTGACTCCCCCAAATTCCTAAAAAAATGACAATCACATCTTGCAAGTAGGTAAGAGCCAGTTCCAGCACCATTGGCTGAGCCCACCTGGGCCACATGGAGGCCCCAGCTCCCCTGGGGCTCTGGCACCCCCCAGACCATGTGGTTCTCCCTCCCCTCTGGGGCGCTGGCACCCCCCAGGGCTGGTCCTCACCTCTGGTGCCCCAGCATGCGTATGGGTTGCCTCTATCCCCACCCCAGGTGGACAGTTGCCTTCCTTGGCCTGATCTCATGGCTTGGGATGAATTATTCAGGAAGCAGGGAGGAAGGAGCTGGCTCACTTTTTGTAGTGGCTGTGCTGTCCCATCGCACTGGTGTGCTGGGACTCATTAACCAGCCTCTTGCTGAGTGGCAATGAGGTTGATGCTGGTTTTTGGTATTTTGTTTTGTTTTGTTTTTCTATTCTAGGATAAAAAAATTTTTTTTTTTTGAGGTACCAGGGATTGAATCCAGAAATATCATACATGGGAAGCAGGCGCTCAACCACTGAGCTACATCCACTCCCCAGTGAGATGGGTTTTTTGTTTGTTTGTTTTGTTTTCAGGAGGTACCAGGAATCAAACCCAGGACCTTGTACACGGGAAGCAGGCGCTCAACCAGTGAGCTTCCTTCTAGCGGCAGGATGAATTCTTAGCAGAAGGGTTGTTGGGTGGAAGGGTCCGTGCAGCTTTAATTTCGAAAGCTGTTGTCAAATTGCCCCCAAGGCCGTGTGCATTGCCGACCTCTGCCCGCCTTGCCCGGCGCCCCACCCCCCGAGGGGGCTCTGGGCTGTGGACTGTGAAGTGCTGTGTGACTGCCCGGAGGTAGCAGACGAGAGCCGGCCCGGACTTACCCCAATTTGAGCTCCTTCTGTCTCTTCTGCTTTTGTTGGGTTTCCTTAAATTGGCTCTGTTGGGGATGGAATGTTCCGGAAGGCCTCTCCTGGTGGAGGTGGGTGCTCTGTGGGCTCTCAGCTCAACGGCTGCTGGCATCTCCCGCCCCTCTCCAGGTACAAGAAGAACCTGAAAGCCCTGTACGTCGTACACCCCACCAACTTCATCAAAGTCCTGTGGAACGTTTTCAAGCCCCTCCTCAGGTATGCGGTGCTCCGGGCAAGGGTCTCCGGGGCTCGCAGAGCCCACCTCCGTGGCATCAGGGGACTGCCTTCCCCTCAGCACCATGGAGGCCCCCCATCGGACACGTATGTCTGGGTACCCGTGTTTCTGGCTCCCCCCGCCCCCCCAGGGTCTGCAGTGGGCACCACGGGGAACCTGCCTCTGGGGCAGCCGTGTGTCTGGACCCCACCCACCCACTCCAGGGTCTTCGGTGGGTCGCAGGCTGGCTGTACACCATACGCTAGCGGTCACGGCTGGAAGCGCCATTTACTCCACCAGCGAGCCTTTAAGCGTCCCTTGGCCCTAGCAGCCCCATTCTGTAACTGGGGGTCCCAAGACCCCCTCCGGGTCTGTAGATTCACTAGCAGGACTCATAAAACTCAGAAAAACTGTCAGACGCTCGGTTATGGCTTATGAGAGTGAAAGGACAGGGACTGAAGTCAGCAGGGCCAAAGGTGTGTGGGGCGGAGTCACAGGAGGCAGGGCGTGAGCTTCCGTTGTCCTGGCCCGTGGTGTGGACGGGCCGCCCCTAATTCTCGCAGCACTGATGCGTGACAGCATGCACGGAGCATTGTCAGCCGAGGGAGCTCCCTGGCCCTTGGTGTCTGGGGCTTTAGTGGGGGCTGCTCCCGTGGGCATGGCATGCTTCCCCGCTGACCCTCGCCACTCAGCCTGCAGCGCCTCCAGGTCAAGCCCATCCTGTGTGGCCAAGGCCCGAGCCAGATCACTGTTGGCCCGAGCCAGCCACCTGGCCCCAGACCCCAGGTAGACAGACACGCCCACCCAGCAGGACATCCCACAGGCTCTGAGGTCACCCAGCCCTTCTCTGGCACGTGCAGGGTTTGGACGGCCCGGCCCTGCCGAGCCACCCATTTCCTGTGCAACTACCCAAAGAACAGGCCGGAAGAGCCAAGCCTGGAAACGTGGTGACTTCCATCTGCTTCCTCCAGGTTCCACCCTTTTTCCCCATGGAGCAATCCCCACCTTACTAACAGGAGGATGGCAAGGCCACGGTGCTCTGCCCACGTCACGTGGCATTCTCTCCCCCTCCCTTGTGGCCATTTGCATCAGGACAGACTGCGTACTTGGTACTACGTGGCATGAGTGGGCGGGTTGGGGCAGTGAGAGCCCCACTGCCCAGTGGCCACAGCCCAGGTCTGCGTGGCTCTGTGGGAGCTGGTGGGTCAGGCCCGGGGGGCTGCTGGTCCAGGAGGGCCCAGACCTGCACGAGGGAAGGTACAGAGCACAGGTGCGGTGACTGCATCGTGGCGGGGACCCGGAGGCCTTGGCAGACCTTCCAGAGGAGGCAGACGTGCGGGGAAGGTGCTCCCCAGGCACCCTGAGCCCGAGGCCTGGGCTTTCTCCCCTCCTTTCCCTGCTGAGACCTGAGGCTGCTGCCTGCATGTGCCGCCCACTTGCCCTGGTCGCTTCCTCCCTCGGGCCCATCACGGGAGGCAGGGGAGCTGTTCCCAGTTTACAGGGCAGCAAGCTGGAGACAGACAAGGGCTGGCAGCATCACACAGCCATGCCGCCCGAGTCGCAGCCCACGTCCTCTGCATTGTGCCACCTGACCCCCAAAGCTGGTGACCCCTCCGGGGAGCGTCCCCAGACCCCCAAGGAGCCTGAAGCACCCTGCCGGTGCCCTGCCCCAAGCTGGTGGCCTGAACGCTGGGCCTCCCTGCCTCTACCCCCAGGTCTGTCCCCGCCCCTGGCCTTTGGGGGCTGTCGGCAAGCATGGTCCTTGGGACATCGGGACCCTTCCTCACCGGTGTGGCTGGCGGAATCACGGCCCCCAAAGACAACCCCACATGCCCTGGAGCCTGTGAGCATCGTCTTCCGAGCAAAGGGTTAAGGTGTGAGCCCCGAGACCAGGCAGTGCCTGGACTGCCCAGTGGGCCAACTCGTCTCATGGGTCTGGAACCTGGAGGCCCTGTCCCCGCTGTGCTCGGGAGACACGGCGACAAGCAGCGTCAGAGATGCTGCGTTGCTCCCTTGAAGGTGGAGGAAGAGGCCACGAGCCGAGGAAGAGGGGCCACGAGCCATGGAAGAGGGGCCACGAGCTGAGGAAAAGGAGCCACCAGCTGAGGAACGTGGGCACGAGCTGAGGAACGTGGGCACGAGCTGAGGAAGGGGGGCCATGGGCTGAGGAACGCGGGTGGCCCCTAGAAGCTGGAAACGGGGAGGAAACAGATCCTCCCCCGGAGCCCCAGGAGGAGCCAGTGCTGCCCACACCTTGACCCCAGCCCCAGGGTCCTGGATTGGACCACCGACCTCCAGGCCAGAAAAGAAGTTTCTGTCGTTTCAGCAGCAGCAGGAAGCTGATGGAGCCGGCCTTTCTGCAGCTGCCCCGTCATTCACACCAGGGGCCTGGCGAGGCCCATCAGCCCCTTCTCTCCACACACACGTTCACATTCACGTGTACTCACACACACTCACATTCACATATACGTGCACACACGCTCATGCACACTGCTCACACACACTCACTGACACACACTTGCACGCTTGCACACACTCCTGTGTCCATGACTCCGGGTTGCCGTCCATGGCCCAAACCTGCTTCTGCACCTTGTTTGACATTCCAGCCCCTGCTATCCCACGTCTCCGCCCGCCTTTCCCAAGGGCCCCCCTCATCTGTGCACACATACAGCTTTGCACCTAAGGCTTGCCAGGCTCTGAGAAAGGCTCTGGGACCCGTAGCCAGGAGAGAGGCAGCGCCTGTCGTCCAGGAGCACATGTTCCAGGGAGCGGGGCAGAGGTAGAACCTTCCAGGTGCGGCGTCATCCACGTGGTCCACAAGACAGGCAGCGCGCAGTGGCAATGCGATAGGGCTGTCTGACCGTCTCGGGGCTGCAATCATGGGTGGCTTCCTGGAGGAAGGGGCCTTGCCCTGAGTATTTGTTTTGCATCGAATCCTGTCCTCCACAAAGACGAGTTCAAGGCGTAAGCCCCCGTCCTGGCGATGTGGCGCCATCTGTAACAGGATCTTTGAAGATGTTATTAGCTCAGGTGAGGCCAGACCACATCAAGGTGGGCCTCCGTCCAGGGTAACTGGCGTCTGTATTAGCCGAGGAAATTTGGACGCAGAGAGGAGGAGACAGGTGGAGGAGGCCACGTGACGGAGGCAGACCTGGCGCCGTGACTGCTGGCAAGCCTCCACCGGGCCCTACAGACCTCAGGGCGTGGGCCTGCGGACACCTTCACGCTGGACTTCCCGCCCCCCGAACTGCGTGACAATACGTTCCTGCTGGGTAAGCCCCCCGCTGTGGGATTCGGTGCAGCAGCCCCGGCAAACCCAGGCGGCATCGCAGGAGGGATGAGGCTCCCTTCCCGGCACAGCGGTTGGCCTCGAACGCTCCTGATCCAGGTGGGACCCTGCCTCTTCCTGGCAGGTGTGGCCCCAGCCTCCGCGCCCCGTGTCCTCACCTGCAGAGGGTGCCTGCATGCCGCGGTGAGCCTGGGGGCATCCTCCCCCACGCGGCTCGCCTCTGCTCCCTGGGCCGGCTCCAGGACTTGAGAAGGAACTCCCCAGCGCGTCCTGGCGTGCAGCAGTGGTTGCACGGGCAGCCCTGCCCCTGCAGGAGTTGAGCTGCTGTCCCCGCACATGGGGGGCTAGACACACACAGCGTGGAGGACGCAGCTCTTCTGGGGTGCTCTGGGTTGGCCTCGTCGTCAGTACATCCTGCAAACTGAATCGCGAAGTCTGATCAGCTTAAATCTGATCCTTCTGGAACTGAAACATTTTTAAGGTTTGATCAATAGTCAAGAGATGGCCACTGTCTCCACCAGGCAGGTCTCAGGCTTTCCTTCCCCACTGCTCGTCAAAGCTGCCCCTTTGCAGAAATTGGGCTGTGGGGCCCTGTGAGTGGGGACAGAGGCGGGTCTCGGATCTGCAGCCCTGCCCCCCTCTGGAAAATTCCCAGAACAGCTGACTTGAGTCAGCAGCCATTTGTGGATCCATGAAGAGATTTTTATGGCCAAAGAGCTCATTTTGTTTGACTAGAATTCCCTGCCGGTTTTCCCCTCTAGTTGCCATTGGGAAGGTTCCGTCTGCTTGTTCGTTATGGTTTAATGGCCCCCGACACGCTGGGTCCGTGCTGACTCAGCGAGAAGCCAGTCCTGGTGGGTCTACCGTCCCAGAATAGCTTCACGTGTTCGTCTGTTTATTGGTGCTGTCACTCACCCGAGAAAATCTTAGAGTTTTAAAAGCTCTAAAGGCTCTAGAAAGCTCTGAAGTTCTTTGTGGAGAAGTAATTTGCCTGCTCCAGCTTGTTTGCAGCACAGTAGCCTACACGGCACCTGAAGCCAGGCAGTGAGGGTTTGAATCTACTTGCTTCTTACTATTTGTTACCCTGGGCAAGAGATGCAACAGCTTCCTACCTCAGTTTCCCCACGATGCTACTTTTAAGTCCTGCCGTTGCTATGACAATGCACTGACTCGATACATGTGAAGTGTTTAAAGCAGGGCCTGGCATCGGTAAATTGTCAGTGTGAACTGATAGTGTTTTTAAAATTTTATTGTCATTTTGTGATTAATTTCAATTTCTAGTGCACCTTTCACATGCCATTCACCCCTATAAAAAAATCCTAAGAAGGCATTCATATTTTCCCATATTTCCAAACATGAGGAAGTTGGTGCTCAGAGAAGTTAAGTGGCGTGCCCGAGATCACACAGCAAGTAAGGGCTCCCACCTCAAGCCCGGGTGGGCTCCTTACCTCCTCCTGCCTCCAGCGTGGACATAGCAGGTGCCTGGAGGCGACCAACGAGGGCAGGGCAGGAGCCACGATGGGGAAGTGACCCTGTGTGGTGGCTCTCAAATGTCTGCACACGGGAGGGTCCCCAACGGCCAGCCCAGACGTCCTGACTCAGACCCTCGGATAGACGTCCAGAATCCAGTGAGCCTGCCACTGTCAACCGCTGGACGAGCTGGCCCCGAGTGCTTTCTGGGGTGTGAGAGGCAAGAAGCAGGGCTGTGCCTGTGTCTGCCTCCAGGGCCCAGCTGATGTCCAAGAGGGGGTGGGAAGAACTGCAGAGAGAAAAGTTTGGGGGGTCTCCCACGTGGGCAGGGGCTTGGCTTCCTGCAGCTCCGAAGCCGACCTCTCTGTGCCCGCAGCCACCCCTGAGGAATGTTGGGGCTCAGCTGCTGCCCACTGGTGGTCCCCCCATCACACATCATCACACATGGGGCTCCCCAGACCCCCTCATGGAGGTCTGGCACCGTGGGGAGCCTCGGTGGACTCGGGCTATTTCCCGTGAGCAGCACCTGCCTGTCTCCCTTCGCCATGTCCTCTGGCCACCGGCGTCCTGTGGCATCACTGGCTCTGCAGCCGGAGCCGGAGCCGGGGCCCCGGCGCCCTCCATGGCCGGTTCCTTGAGTCCAAAGACCCTGGATCCCAAGCGCCCTCCCTGCAGCAGGGGGCACCTGCACACGTGGCTTGGCCTCCAGGGGGTCTGGCTCCGCTGGGGCTCCACGCAGCACGGGCAGTGGGGGGCTGTGCCCTGGCCCCGGGCCCCTTCGGCCCTCCTGGTATCCCCGCTGCGCAGCTGAGACCCAGCCCTGCTCGTGGCCACAGCCCCAGGGAGCTGAGCGCCCACCGGGCCTAACAGTCTCACTTCGGCTTCCCACCTCCTTTAGAGGGGACCCCCGCTTTCAGAGGGGGGCTGAGGCTGGGGCGGTGGAGTGGCCCGCCCGGGGGTCTGCAGAGGAGGAGACGGAGGGGCTGGGTGCAGGCCTGGCGCGCCTGGTCTCGCTGGCGTCCCCAGCGCTGTCCCTGAGCGAGACCCTGAGCGTCTCGTTTGGTCCCCGCGGGAACGAGGCTTTGGATGTCCCCGTGTCTCTTCTTTCTGTGCAAACTCACGGCAGAGCCAGGCTGCAGGCGGGTACTTATTTTCACGCCGATGAGACCCTCCAGAGCTGGGCACCGAGGAGCTATGAAGGCGAGACGTGGCAGGCGTGCGCGGCGGCCCTCCTGCCCTGGCTTTCGGTCGTGTCGGCAGTTCCACTTCTGAACATGGAAGACGCCCGCCCTGCCCTCCGAGCCCCCCGCTGCCCTCCCAGCGCCCCCCTGCAATCCTCTTTATTCTCTTGCTTCTTTCCGCTTTTTCAGTCACAAGTTTGGGGAAAAAATCACCTACTTGAACTCCCTGAGTGAGCTCCGCGAACACCTCAAGTCCGACCAGCTGACCATCCCCCCGGAAGTCGTAAGGTGAGTGCCCAGAGAAGTGCCGCTCCCAGAAGCCGGCGCGTGCCCAGCGTTCCCGAAGGGCTCCGGGTCCAGCCCCGTCCACTCGTGCTCCTGGCCAGGGCGGGCTTGGACGCCCGAGACATCCGCCAAGACGAGCCGTCAAAGCTGCTCGCTGCCGGCCCAGAGAAATGGAGCTGGTTCTGGACCATGGCAAAACATTTTAAAATAAGCCACAAGAACCACCGCTGTCAGCAGTGCCCGTGTTTACCGTGTTTGCTTTTGAGAGAATTGGAGGAATTTCTCGGGTGTACACAAGGCCGTGTAGGGAATGAAATGTCAGGCACGTCACAGGCGCTCTGGAAAGCAGTCCTCCGGCGGGCGATTTCTCCCTGCGAGCCTAATTAGGGTGTCTGCTATTTTACTTGGTACCACGGCGGTGCCCCCCGTGCCCTGAGGCTTAACCGGAGGCTCAGGTGAGCAGAGGGCAGCCCAGGGGTGTGCACTGGGCTCTGGCCACACGGCTGATGCAGGGTGAGGCGGGGGTCCAGCCTGGGTCTCCGGACCCCTGCCTGGGCTCTCTGCTTTTGCATCTTCCTCTCTGGGGCTCCTTCGAAAGCAGGGCCCTCCCCAAAGTGCGTGAAGGGCTCTCAGCAGCCTCGCGGGGGTGTGTGGAAGTGTGGGTGTCAGCCAGCCCTGCGTTTGTTGGACTCCCTCTGGGCGTCAGGTCACTGGGGTGGGGGTTCAGGCATGGGGCGTGTGCTTCCTGCCCTCGGGGCACTCTTGAGCCAGTGGGGGCCACAAAGCAGCTGTGACAGGAGCAGGAGGAGTCACCAAACCCAGCCGGAGGGGGTAGGGTGGCAGTCAGGGAAGGCTTCCTGGAGGAGGTGACTCGACATGAGTTTCAAGGGGCCAGGGAAGCCCTCGTGCCAACCTGTGGGTGACATGCTGGTGTGCGGTTGGGGGCAGCCAGCACTGAGCCGAGATGGGCAACGTGAAGCTGGAGAGAGTCGCCCAGGAGGCTGCTGTGTTACCTGGGAGGGCTGTGGGCTTGGCGGGGCCCCCCACCCCCAGGTTGCAGTGCAGGGTGACCAGGGCTGGCCCCGGAGCCCGCAGATGGGGCAACGGAGATGTACTTTTAGCAGCATTTCCATGGAAATGATCAACTCCTCATCTTCCTACCGAATGCAGCAGGGAAGGTTGGGTTTGGGGATGGGGTGGGATGATGTATGTGAGGTGCTGTGGCCCCCAGGTGGGGTCTGTGGGCCAGGGCAGGACGAGGTTTGGGGAGACAGGAAGGGGCTTGGGCTTGGGTGGTGAGACCCAGAGGGGCGAGGCCTGCCCAGGCCGGTCTGCGGGCAGCCTGGGACACATGGGACCCCTCGAGTGGGGTTCCCTTCTCTCTTCGTTCCCTTCTCATCGCATTCTTTCATTCATCTTTTTATTCGCACTTTCAACAAATATTCAAGCACCTGCTACGCGTCAAGCACTGTCCCGGGCGCTGGGGACCAGGCGATGAACACAGCGTCCAGGTCCCCGCAGCACTTTGCACCAGCTCCTGTCTTAGATTCAGCCACGGGGAGTCGAGGGCGCTGGCCACGCCAGCCTTCTGGGCTCACGTGCAGCCAGCAGGCGTGGGGGCCACGTCCTCTGCCTCTCACCGTGGGGCCACGTGGGCTTGGCAGGAGAGACTGAGGATCCGCCGGGGCGGGCCTGCCCGTCCCGGCCAGGGGGCATCACGAGGGCGTGTGCCCACGTGCGAGTGTGTGATGGCGAGTGGCGGGCTCAGAGGTGTGAGGCCCTCAGGTGCCTAGGCGTTTGTGGTGCATCTGGTTCTCACCCAGCGCCAGGACGCTGCCCCTTGGGCCAGCAGGTGAGAGCCAGGCTTCTTTTGTGTCTGCAGGTACGATGAGAAGCTCCAGAACCTGCTCCGAGGCAGGCCAGCCCCTCCAGCCAGGAAGCCGCCGCCGCGGCCCCCCCTGCCCACACAGCAGTTTGGGGTCAGTCTGCAATAGTAAGTGACCCCGAGACCTGGCCCACGCCTGTTTCCTCGAACCGTGGGGTGCTTGTGTGCCCAGAGAAATTGTCCTCAGACTTTTGCCTCTGGCAGCTGAGCTTCACCCTGCAGGACAAATGGAGCACAGGTGTGTCGTTGGGGGTGGTGGCTTGCTGCTCGGCGGACGTGGCTGTGCATCTGCGTGTGCTGGACAAAGCGCTGAGCAGAAAGTGGGGGATCTGGGGTGCTCACCCCAGGCTTGAGGCTTGAGGTGGGTGACATCACCCCCGTTTTACCAGCGAGGAAGGCGAGGCCTGGCGAGTCTCTGCGAGGACAAGCAGCTGGCCTCAGGTCCCACGGGCTGTCGTGGGGCAGGATTGGAAGCCAGGCAGTCTGACCCCAAGCCCAGGCCTCCTAGACGTGGGCGGCACAAGGCCATGGAGGGGCCTGCCTTCCCGTGTCGATTGCCACAGGGTGCAGTGAGCTCTGGACCAAAATTGCTGAGCCTGGGGGTCTTGCTCTAGCCCCCAACTTGCTGGTAACCTCAAGACAGGCACCAGCTCATCATGACCTCTCAGTCAATATTGCGCTCCTACTATGCGCCAGTCTCAGTGCTTGGGCCTGGGATGGGACTCAAATGAGGCTAGCCGGGTGCCTGCCCTCGGGGCGTACAGGTGACCAGAGGCCACCTGCAGCTCACATGCCACCGTGCACAGCACCCTCTCGGGGGCATCTCTGCATGACAGGTGTGGGTGAGGGCGGCGGGTCTCCTGGCCATGAAGAAGGCGTCCACCCTGCCTCGCGGGCTGGCCAAGGGCATAGGAAGCAACTCAAGCCACCCAGGAGCCGTCCTGGCCCTTGAGCTGGTCACAGCCCTGTGCCCGTGGCAGACACTTCCGCCACCATCCCAATGCCGTCGGAGGTGAGGGCATTTAGAGAGGAAGCCCGGGAGGGCTTCCCGGGAGTTGCCTATGAACCCACAGATAGCTGGTGGGAGGGGCAGCGTTGGAGCTGAGCTGAGGACGGGGTGGGGCCCAGCAAAGGAGGCGGAATGGGCGTCTCGGGGTGGGTGTGTCCCAGTTAGAGCTGACAGTTGCTTTTAGATGGGCTAGACCTGCGCCATCTAAGGGACCATCTGCCATGATGGACCTGCTCTGTATCGGCCCCGTCCAGTAGGGCGGCCAGTTGAAATGTGGCTAGTACGGCTGAGGAGCGGAATTCCTAGTTCTGTGAAATGTTAATTCATGTCGAGTTAAATAGCCACACATGACAGGTGGTTTCCGTATTGGACAGCAAGGTCTCGACTGCTGGACGTCACACCCCCAAACCAGGGACACACATCAGGTGGTGTTGACTTCTAAGAGGCATTTTGTAAGCACTTTGTGAGTAAATTAATGAGAGAATACAGTAAATGTTCACATATAACGTGACCCCTAAAAATTACTGGAACAAGTGTTTTACAGAAGTGCTTCTTTTTCCTTTCTAGAAAAATCATTAAAAGGTGCTGGTGGGACCGCCTCATTGGCCCTCACCATCCCCTCACGGGCAGCCCAAAAAACCGCGCAGGGAACGCGCCTGCAGGGGCCAGGGTCCCCTCTGGGGGGCGCTGGTGAGGACGCGGCAGAGGGCCCTTGCTGGGGTGTCTGACGCGGGTCCTCGGCGCTCTCGGCCGCCTCGCCAGCCCTTCCCGTCGTCAGCGCCTTCCTCTGATGCCTCCAGCCGCGCCTTTTCGGTTTTGCCTACTTTGTTGTTCAGAGCCACTTTCTAACAAAACTTCAAAACGGCAAGAGAGAAAAAGGGAGGCGCTCGTGGCCTTTCAAAGCCATCCACCGAGGGAGGCAGGGGAGCAACCGAGTGCTTGGCGCGGTGGCCGGGAGCCTGCGGCCGCGCCTTTCCGGCAGGGGCCCTTCGGGAGCTGTTGCCGTGGCCCTTGCGCTCCAGAGCGGCCAGCGAGCAGATCGACCGCGTATTAGACTCTCCCTGCCGCGCTCCTGCCTGCTCCAGGCCTGGCTGTAACTAAAGATCAATCCGTTACGTCTTTAGGGAACGATGAATACCTTCGGGCAACCTTTAAAAAAAGTTCCATACGTGCCTCTCTGAGAGATAATCCATGAGACTGCCTCTTTAAATGAATATTTTATGCTGTTTCATTGCAAATGACTATAATAAAATGGCAATAAACATATTAAATAAAGCACCAAATACATAATTTGTTTGGACGATGAATGAAAGTTATTAAAATTCATAACCGAATCCTATTCACAAATGTTAATTCACCGAGTTAAGTTCAAAAGCACACAACAGAAAGCTATCACCTTAGAGCGAGCTAATTAAGTTAATACATTAAGGGGAAGTCAAAGATACAAGAGGTCTTTGCTTATTTGCATTCTCTGAAGAGGGAAAGCGGGAACTGGGTGCATTTAGTTTGAGCCCCGTCTGGGTGGGTGTGGGGCGGTGGAAGGAGGACGCGGCCTGCTTGGGGCTGGGGGAGGGAGACGGTGGTCACGTCCTGGCCCTGGTGCTTTCCTCCTTTGGGAAGTCAGACAAGTGACAGCTCCTACCCCAGTGTCTTTCTCCTTAAGAAGAAACTGCTCTCCTCACCCTCCAGGTGATGCCCAGTGCTGCATCTGCAGGTCCCCTCCTCCAGGAAGCCTTCCCTGATGACTCCAAGCAGCCCGGGACTGGAGCTGCAGCTGTGGAATTGTTTGTGTCTGCCTATGCACATGCATGTGCACACACACACACACACACACACACGCAGGG
>JAQZBX010050087.1:0-19751 GCA_029593785.1 Cabassous unicinctus | reverse complement strand
TAAAAAAAAAAAAAAAAGATGATAAGGTATTTTAGTATTCTCAGTTGGACAGGGGCATTCTATACATTATTTTCAATTGTCTTAGCAATTACGAATAAACAAAACATAAAATAATCAAAGGATATACACACTAAGAACACAGTTGTAGTTCCAATCTGCCACTGAAGAAGGATAATACAATTGCCTGATCTAAATATTTGGTTGCTTTCTAGAGAGAGCATAGTTTGAAAACAATTGTTTTTTGTTTTTTTGAATATATCATTTGCCCCGTGTAAATGACCACCATTTCCCATTAAACTAATACTAGATGTAACAAATAATGGAAGCATCTGATCGGATCTAAAATGCCAAGTTTTAATACTAGAAGTGATTATCTAATTAATAACAAGTCGGTTGTTTTAAACCACAATACAGAGCAGTAAAACACTAGAATTACAAATATTAATTAATAATTGACATTAATATACATTGAGTGGACTTTCCTGATCTTAATGTAGATGTAACCCTTTAGATTGAGAAAATAAAATTTAATTGAGGTGACATGAAAAGAACAACTAGGAGTGAGAAGAGGTGGTAAAATGGTCCAGTTTTGGAATTCGCACTCTGCAACTCAAATCTTGATTCTGCCACTGATTGCATTTGTGTATTGTAAATTACTTAAATTCTTTGTGCATTAATTTCCTTACTAAATAATGAAGACAATTCCCTAACAAGCTTGATAGGAAGTATAATGAGATAACCTGTATAAAATTTCTGACAAATAGGCATTCATTAAAAGATAATTTACTATTTCCTTTAGTAGATTGGCTTTTCTCCTTTATGAAACGAAGGAACTTGACTAATTCCTCAACTCCCAAATGCTACAATCCCAACAAAAGCTATCACAACCATCATTTACACAGTGCCACTATGTGCCAGCACTATGCTAGTATTTTCAATAGGTCTCAGTTAATATGGCATATGGTGGGAGGTAGTGGAGCCCAGCCCCTCACCACCGTACTCTACAAACGTTATCTCAAAAAGGGTCAGTTTTGGAGATTTCAGAAAAGTAAATCTATTGAACATTGGGCTGGGGATGCAAAAAGGAGATGCAAAACAGACAGAAAAGAAGGAAGAAGTCGGGTTAGTGTGCAGTCTCATATTGCATGGAGGTTAATTAAGTGCAGGATGGAGCAAGATGGCTTGAGTGAGAATTCTGTTTCTACCACTTACTATGTGATGTTGGCAGGCTCCTTTACACTCAGTAGACCTAGAAAATTAGTCATCACCAGTTACCACATGGACTCAATGGACCCTCTCTATTTTTTGTACTTTTAGGTAATTTAACAAATAATTTACAGAATAAAGGAAAGGTGAAAAATAACTTTATTATAAATTAGTAAGAATTTAAATATAGAAAACCCAAATTTTTATTCCATAATTTTCTGGGTTTGATGGTATATATACCCAAAGTAGGCAAAGTCCTTAGAATGCAAGTAACTACTCATCAACTGTCATGTAAAAGAACCTAGAATATGGCAAAGGATTTGAGCAGAGAGTTCTCCAAAGAAGATATACAAATGGCTTATAAGAACATGAAAAAATGTTCAACATCATTAATCACTACGTAACCGCAAATCAAACGCACAATGAGATATCACTCCAAACCCACTAAGATGGCTATAATCAAACAGACAATAACAAGGGTTGGCAAGGATGTGGAAAAACTAGAACCCATGCACATTGCTGTTGAGAATGTGAAATGGTGTAGCTGCTTTGGAAAACAGCCTGACAGTTACTCACAATGTTATACATAGAATTATTTTTTTGACTCAGCAATTCCACTCCTACATATACACCCAAAAGAACTGAAAACATGTCCACACAAAAACCTGTACATTCATTGCAGCATTATTCATAATGGCCAAAAAGTGAAAACAAATCAAATTCCATTAACTGATAAATGGGTAAACAACATGTGGTATATACACACAGAGGAATATTATTCTGCTGTAAAAAGAAATGAAGTACTGATACATGGTACATCATAGATGAACCTTGAAAACGTCATGCTAAGTGAAAGAAGTCAGACACCAAAGGCCACATACTATATGCTTCTATTTATATGAACTATCCAGAAGAGGCAAATCCATAGTGACAAAGTAAATTAGTGGTTGCAAGGGAAAAGGGAAAGAAGGGAATGGGGGAGTGACTGTTGATAAAGGGTTTCTGATGAAATGTTCTGGAATTTGATAGTGGTCATTGATATACAACTTTGTGAATATACTAAGCAGTAAAAAAAAACACAAATCTCCTGAAAAGTATCTTTTAATCACTGCTTATTTTCTGAATTGTACACTACAAGGGTGAACTTTACAGTTTGAGAACTATATCTCAATAAAATGTTATTTTAGAAAGTACTTGGCATATATCCATCTTGTAAATACTCATTCCAGATTTCAAATACATCTCCAATAGGTTCTAGTTTATCATTATTTCTGGGTCTTCCTCTTGCACTTGCATCATTCAAAACACAGTATTATTGATTCTATATTTCAAACGCATCTCTAACTTACCATTACTTTTGGATATTTTTGAATTCACAGTATCACAAAGTAATACCTCTGTAATCCCAGACAGATCAAAATTTTATTGAAGAGAAGATGGTCATAGTCTTTGGTCCATTAATTTTCATCTTTAGATTTATAAACAACAGAATTTTCGATCCAATGCTTTTTTAATTTCTACATTACCAATTTCCTTCAAATCACCTTGGTATAAAAATCTGCATTTTATCCACATGTCCTTTAGCAAAACAGGATGGTTCAGATTCTTGTCAAAAAGTATTACATGAAGTAATTTCTGTTGAATGACTAACTGGGTGAAAATATCTTATTTCCTTTGTTGTTAAAAATATATTGTGCTTGCTTTGGCAGCACATATACTAAAATTGGAACGATACAGAGAAGATTAGCATGGCCCCTGCACAAGGATGATATGCAAATTCATGAAGCATTCCATATTAAAAAAAAATATATATATAAAATGCTAACTTATTGACTCTTGAATTTGAGTAAATTCATCTAGGATATCATATGAAAACTCACACTCTGAGGATTCACTTAGATCAAATTTTGTCATCATCATTAGAGTTGATAAACTGTATCTTCTTGCAATCATCTTCTGATCTGTCTAATAACAGTGGAATGTCATCCTCTGTTACGGTCTTCTCTTTGCCATTACGTGCAGAAAATGAAAAGCTCTAAATTCTCAACTGAGTTTCATGAACATTAAAACAAACAAACAAACAAAAAAAAACTACAGACATGGTTTCTCTAGACTTCCTTTGGGCAACACAATAAAAAGGATGAAATAATAGTAATGATTTATTTTACAATTGCATCATTCTTCTTCTAAGGTTAATTCCATCATTTGTTTTCTTATTCTTTTAGTTTTTTTAAGCATAGTTGGAAATAACTGATGAGTAATGATGAAATAAATTCTAAGTTTTTCAAGATAAGATCATTAAGATCAGATACTGTATTTGACTTAGAAAAGTGTCCAATAGGTCCACACGGCAGTTTCAAGATAAAGAGTTTTAATTGTATTTAAAAAAAAAAGTTTTGTTATTCAAAGATCTTTTTAAAAAATTTTTTTATTTATTTATTCTCCCCTCCCTGCTGTTTTGCACTCTCTGTCTGCTCTTTGTGTGTTCTTTTTCATCTGCTTGTTTTCTCTTTAGGCAGCACCGGGAACCAATCTTGGGACCTTCCAGAATGGAAGAGAGGCGCTCAATCTCTTATGCCACCTCAGCTCCCTGGTCTGCAGTGTCTCTTATTGTCTCTCCTCTGTGTCTCTTTTTTGTTGTGTCATCTTGCTGTACCAGCTCTCTGCGCAGGCCAGCACTCCTGCACGGGTCAGCTCTCCACTCGGGCCAGCTTGCTGCATAGGCCAGCTTGCCTTTCACCAGGAGGCCCCAGGAATCGAACCCTGAACCTCTCCTCTATGGTAGACGGGAGCCCAGTCGCTTGAGCCACATCCATTTCCCTCAAAGATCTTTAAGAAGGAATAAATATCCTGAAATACCTATCTTCACAAAGAGAAAAGTATTCAAATAAGAATCTCAAAAATTAAAACTGGGTCCAATGTTCTCTAATACCGAGGGTTAACTTTTCAATTCTGTAAAAGAATAATTTCCCCACATGGAAAAAGAAGATAATAAAAGCACCTACTACTTCAGACTGTTAAAGCATTAAATGAGCTAATACACCCCCCCCTGCACTAGAATAGTTTTGGTCATATAGTAAGCCCCTAACTTGTGTTAATTATTATAATTAGTAGAGTCTACTGGGTGTAGCATCACTGATAACATTGCTGTAACACTTCCTCAGATCCCGCCCCTTTTTCTCTGGCCCATAGAGTTTCTAAAGATTCCACTTAAAGAGATAGCAAGAGATCATGGAAAAAACACAGACAGGCCTGGATATAAATTCCAGTTCTACCACTTATTATTGTGACCAATAAACCTTATCTATCTCTCTTAGCCTCAGTTTCCTCATCTATAAAATCGGGATAATATTCCTTGCAGTGTTGTAAAAATGAATTACACGATATAATTGATAAAAAGTACCCAGTTCATTGCATGTTAAATTGTGGGCACTCAATAACTGTAGCAGTTATAACTCTTTATCTTTCCAAATATTATATTAGTTGCTTTTTTGCCTAATGGCTCAGTTAAAATTGAATCTCAATATCTTTCACTATTTTGATGTGTCACCATTTCGCCAGAATTTATTTGTCCAAGGCTCCAAATTTCATCGAAGTGATTTAATGCTCTAAATTATCTAACTCTTCAAGTTAGAAGTTTTTAGGCAGGGATATCTACACCTTTGGCTTCAGTAGAGAAAATAAATGAAAAAGCAGGCATAAACGGGGTCACTTAAGATATCAAAAGAAAGTCTTAGGAATGCTTTGCTGAATACTTAGAGAAATATGCAGAAAAATAATTTCTAAAATTCATAATTTATAGTAATAGTTTTAGTAACTGTACACCATGAATCCAGTAAAGCCAGTTACTCTTTGTACAAGGCACTTGGAGACTGGGTAAAAAGATTTTAAATAAATGCCTGAATTTACTTTTTACCTCTGACCAGATTACATAACTATGGTTCTTTCTATGCTCAGACAAGCTGAGTAATCCCCAATCCCTTGTTACTTCTCTCTAACCAAGGTCCCTTCCCTGAAACTGTTAGCTGATATCATTTCTAGAGTACAATTGGATCACTATGTTGACAGGAGTCAGCTTGGCCTTCTTAAGGATTAAAAGAATTATCTTAAAAAAACACCTCAAAATTCCAATTTTATAAAGAGTTCACCAAATCAAAATATAACCAATTATCTCTTAGATACTTCTATTACCATTTCACCCCTGATAGCTATTTAAATTAATCTTACATGGAGTTCTAGTGACTTCAAACTCAGGTCAGCAAATGCATCTCCAAGTTGCCTCTGAGTATGCACCATCTGGAAAAGCTGGGTGGACAATGTCTGAGCCAGTCTTAGAATATTTTCGTATTTTCTCTTATTATCTCTTAATATATCAATCTGAGCTTCCAGTTCAAGGTCCACAGTTCTTGAGCCACGGCCTAGTTTCTCAGAGATAATCTGCCGAGTGCACTAAAAGTGGAAAGATGTACTTTGTTTAGGACAAAAAATAACAACAACAAAAATACAGCAATCCAAAAGTACAAATGCTAGATCATATGGCATATACACCATTTTTGGCTTCAAACAAGTAAGTCTAACAAACTGAAAACTGTCAGTCATCTTGGAAGTTCATCAGGATTCAGAAAGAAAATTTATTAGACATATCTCAACTATTACTAATCAGAGTAAGTTTTAAGTCTTATTTAGCTAATTTATATACCTCCAGAGGAGGTCTCTCCCATAATCATATTCTAAGCTTAGCGCATTTGGGTACATTATTGAAAAAACAATGTTTAATTTAAAACAAATTAGACATTAATTTAGCAGTAATATTGGACTGTTAATATAGGAATAATAAACATCAAAATTTGACTGTTATTGGTTCCAAATATTTTTTTCCCTTCTATATTTCCTCTTAAATAGCCTGTGTATATGTGTATATATTGAGGGGAGGGTGGTGGCTGAAGGGCATAAAGGAGGGAGAGAGGGAAAAAAGGAGTGGAGGTGGAGACAGAGTGAGAGATTTCTGAATACTTTTGCCCAGAAAGCATGACATTAAATTGTTATTCTATTTTGCAACTAGAATCTTTTATTTTTAGAAAGTATCAAATTTCAGAGTTCATAGGAAATAAAAAATTATAAGAAACGTCATCACTCAATACTTTTTAGGGGTAACCACACAGAGTATTAATATATTCAACATTATTAAAAATTATTTAAAATATTCTAAAAAGTAATAAATAGATAATTTGGAAGGCATTGTGACTTACAATTTTTTTAAAAAGTTAATTGCTCTTTTATACTGCCTTTGAAAGTTCTGGTTACAGAATTTTCTGTAAAAATTATTAATTCTGTTACAGAATTAACATTTGTTGTAAAAATTAAAATAATGCAGAATTATATGAAATAAAAGGTGAATGTCCTCTTCCTGCCTTTAATCTCAACACCTATTAACAGTTTAGTAGGTATTCTAGACTTTCCTTTAAACATATATAACCACTTATATAATATTTTTAAAGTATGAGCTTATGCTATATAATATATAACATCCTGCACATTTTTTCTTTAAACATAGTATACCTTGAGACCTATCCTTGTCAATACACATAAATTTATATTTATCTATTTAATGTTAGCATATTACATGTTACTCATACATTTTTCAATTTAAAATTGAATCAAATTTTCTGCCACACACTCAATTCTGATCAAAGATTTTTATGAATAACTTTTTTTTTTTTTTAAACCAGAAGAGATCTCTTTTTAAAAGTAAAGAAATTCTTAATGATATAGAAAATGATAGGATAGGTGAGAAACCAAAAATTACTATGGAAAACACTACTGGGAGATGAAAATCGTATCAAGAGGAAAGTTTAACTGCAGACATTGTGATTCAAATGAGAAAAAACATAAGCAAGAAATAACATCTGTAATGGCAACAAGATAAAGGAGGTATGTCACTCATTCTCACACTTTTCCTACACACCACCAGGATTTTCTCTATGCAATATTATTAGAGATGTTTACTCTTTTGGAAAGCCAAAGCATTTGGAATATTACATAGTAAACCCAGATAAAATAATCTGTTGAAAAGTCAAGAAGTCAGAATTCAGAAGGAGCTTTGTAGACTGGGCAAAATGAAAGAAATGTCTACTGTTGTCTGAGTAAGCATTTATTCAAAGAAATAATGATTACAAGCAGGGAGTAGGGTCAAAGATTTAAAGAGAAAATTGAAATTTTTTTGTTTTCAGGGAGCTCAGGAAGTGGGAAAAGCAAGGAAATACTTACTGTGAGACATATTAAGATAAATTGGACAAACATGAATAATAAAAAATAAAATTAAAAAAAAAAAAAAAAAGATAAATTGGGACACTTGAAATGAGCTTTGAAACTGAATTTACAGAGCATGTATTCCAGTACAGGTAAATAAATAATCTTAAGGGAAATCTAAACACTCTGGAAAGAGAATACTACATATTGCCTATAGGCAGCTTTAAGAAAGTTGTACTGAGAAAATATAAAAGTTGCTAGCCATTTCCCCCACTTATCATGGTCTCCAAATATTTTCATTTGATCCTGAAAGAGGGGATTTTTGTTTAAATTGCTTCCTAGTGTATGCTGAAATTAAAATGCAAAATGTACACTGGAGGTCAGCATACATTAGAAAGCAAGTTAAAATTAAAATAGAAGAGAATTAAGAACTCAGTTCTCACTGATGCTAAATGTATGTAGAATTTTTAACTATAATAATAGAGTTGATGGTAACACATTAGAGTGAATATAAATAACACTGCTGATTTATAAATGTAATTGTGGCTGAAAGGAGGAGTCTAGGGACGTAAATGTCAACTGAAAGAAACCTAGAGATTAATCTAGGGACTGTATAATATAGTGAACTTGGTGGGATAAGGATTGTGGTTAATAGTACAAATATAAGAATGTTCTTCTATGAATTGGAACAAATGTATGTCACTATTACAAGGTGTTAAGTGTATGTTGATATATGGGAAAAACACAATTAGTGTAACTTATAGATTATAGTTAACAGCAATATTGTATTATTCTTGCATCAATGGTAAAGAAGGTACTATACCAATGCTAAGGGTCAATAATAGTGGGGTATGGGGTTTTTTTTCTATTAAAGAAAATGTTCTAAAATTGACTGAGGCAATGACAGCACAAACTCTGTGATGAAACTGAGAGTCACTGAGCATACACTTTGGATGGAGTATACAAAGCATGGGACTATATAACACAGTGAACCATGTGGTGAATGATGGACTGTGGCTAATACTACAGATATGAGAGCGTTCTCCCATGAACAATGACAAATGTACAATACTAATACATGGTGTTAATAATAGGGTGGATTATGGAAAAAGTATACCAAATGTAAGCTATGGACCATAGTTAGCAGTAATATTTTGATGATGTTCTTTCATAATTTGTAACAAATGTTCCACAACAATGCAAGGTATTGGTGGTGGGGTGATGTATGGGAATTCTGCACATTATGCATGATGTTTTGTAAGCTCACAACTTCACTAATAAAACATAAAAAAAAAAAAAAAAAAAAAAAAAATCTCAGTTTTCTACCCTTCTTAAAACTCCTTAAAAATGGAAATGACTTATGGTGGTGCTATTCAATTTTCCATACTTATAAAATTAAGAATTTATTTTGAAGATAATAGGGCAAATGAAGCAAAGCTGATGGGACAGGGTAAAGCTAAAGTAAATCATTGTCCTATATAACCTCCTACTTGGGGGAGGTTGAATGAAAGAAAGTAATAGTATACAAAATTCACTCATTTGAGTCATGAATTTATAAGATAGTTACTGTATACTCTGAGTATTTCAAAAACACCAAGAGCTTTTCTGTAATGCTAAACAATGAATAAAGACATTTTAATACTAGAAAAAGAATAAATTCATGGCAATAATTAACAGACAGTAAAGGGATTAAAGAGAAGGAAAGAGAAGAAGGGTTCATAGAAGGAAATATCAGAAAATTAACAGGGGAACCAGGTCAACCAATAAATGAATGAGGCAAGTTCACAAGAAGGAATGAAAGTGTGAAAAACACTAGTTTAAGACTAAAGATAAATTTGATAAGAGAATGAATACTGTTGGCAAATTCTTGAACATTTTTAAAAAGCATTTAATGTTGAGAAAGATGCCATGAAGCTCTATTCTAGACTAGGAAATGCAAACATAAACAAAGATAAACCAGAATTCATTATTCACAATTGTTCCTACATAAGTAAGAAAATAAATTTTGGAAATAAAATCAGATAGATAAAAATAATATTTAACAAGATGGGTTTGATCCCTAAACTTAAAATTGCTCCTATTATATATTTGGCTTTAATCACCAAACTAGTCTTGGAGCCGAAATAAACAACCAATAAATGCAGTGTAACATTCTCTTTTAGGGAAAATAAAGTATTTACTAGAGAACACAAACAGGCAGAAGAAATTAATTATAGAGTTAGGAAACAGAAGAATAAGGAATAGATGATAAACATAAACATATAGGAAAAAAGATAAAGAATTAGGAAAATGTCAACTAAATGACACAATAGAAGAAGGCTCAAATGAACAAAAGCTTAAACTTTAAAACATATAATTTGTAATTACTAGGATTTGGCACAGAAATAAGGGGTATATTTTTAGGTTCAAAATGTGTGGACAAAGAATGTTAACAGAGGAAATTTTAATGAATAAATGAACAAGGAATGACTGAATAAATAAATTTAATTAATAAATGGATGAAGCTCAGTCTGGTATGGAAGATAAACAAGTAAAATAAAAGGAAGCATAAAGGGAATTCCAAGCAGCAGCCAAAAGAAGCCGTATGAACAAAGTTTTAGAGGTATGAGAGAGCAGTTTATTTAGAAATCTCTGAGTAATTTGGCATGGATCACTAGATCCACGGGGGGAAGAGAAGCATAGTAGGAGATGAAGCTTGAAAGGTATATAGGGGCCAAATTCAGGCCGTTCTAAAAACAATGGGGATTCACTGAAGGACTTTAAGGCAAAAGTGAATCACAGTAGGAATAGCAGAGAAAGAAATATAAGAGTCTGTTAAGAAGCTTTTACAAAAATATAGGAGGGTAATAAAGACATGAAGTACAGACGTGAAGGCTGGAGTAGCAAAAAGGAGATAAAGTCAAAGAATATTAAGGAGGCAGAATCCATAGGATTTAACGACTGTCTAAATTTGTGGGATCAGAGAGAAGATGGAATATGAGTTTGTGAATATTGGGGAACTGTTGTGCAATGAGGGAATACAAAAGGAAAAACAAAACATGGATTGAGAGAATCCACATCCTTGAGAATAGAAAGGGTAATGATTAATTAGTAAGACGTGGATGAAAATAGTTTAGGTAGGCATCACTTTTTGAAGACTACCATTAGTGTTTCCAAGATTCCATACTGACATAACATAATAACTTTTTGGAAAGATTTATGTAACAGGTTTCAGGGCACTTTTACCATCCTAAGAAAACCCATACTTTGTAGAGGATTTCAGATTATATTTTCAAAGTATCAACAGAAAAAATAAATTTACTTCTGTATTACTCTAGATAAGGCACAGAAAAGGGACCATAAGAGGGGCTTGTACTGTATAAAAGTACAGAATAATTCCTCATTTACAAACTACTAGACCCAAACAATTCATGAATATAGAGCAAGGCTAATGCTTCAATTTGAGCTTCTAGGACTTTGATCCACCTAACTATTCTACTAATTCTACTGTCTTGTCCTTGTCAAGACACAAAGATACTTAAGTAGATTTGCAGCTTAATACTATTAGTGATATATGAAATATAGCATCGATTAAATAATTTGCAATTTGTCTTACAGAGGGAAGAAAATAATCAAATATTTTAAGGCATTGCAACTAACAACATTTAACAAACTTTTGAAAGCCAATCCATTTGCAATCTGGTGCTGTCTGTACAGTAAATGCTCAGTAATTAAAATAAGTTGCAGAGAATTTCAAACTCTGGAGAGCTAATATACTCCCCTGACCTACAACTGGCATAAAGTATCAAAAGGAGGGATATCTTTCGCATCACTACATTGACCGTCAGTTGCTATAAAGTAACAGAAGTGGGGAAGCAATATATGTATGGCAGCTTTACAACTAAATGTATTCCAAGGCAATATATTTCTTCAGTTAGGTATGTTTACAGTCAGTTAATAAGCATGTTATAGTTTGTAAAATCTGAAATTTATTCTTTTGCTACTGACTTTCAATTACATTTATGCAGAGATCAATGATAAAACAAAATACTTCATTCTCTAACTGTATTTCTATGTTTAGATACAGTATTCTCTCCTGTATGTTCATATAATTGCAATATAACACTTGAACACCATGAAAATGAAAATTCTTAGAGCCATTTAGGGCAGAAACATTAAAAAAATTACAAACCTTGTAGGTATTTAGACTCCATTTTCTAACAAGTTCTAACTTTTCCATTGCAGGATTCTTTATTTCATCTGCTAGAATAACCGGTCCACTTTTTGCTTGTGTTCTCTGGCTACCTGTGTGATTATAACAAAAGATAAAAACACAAAACACAAGTTGGAAAAGAAAGCAAAACACTGATGCTGTTCAAATTAAACTACTTATGCATTTTAAAATAAAAAGGTTTCCACAAAGTGAAGACTAGAACTTCCTGGAATCTTTGAGGATAATTTCATTATGACTTAGAAACATTTCTGTCCATTAAACCCAAATACCATGTGGTTTGGCTGTCATCTTCTTAAAATTAAAAATGCTGCAATAAACCTTCTTTTCTAAGTAAGCTGCTGTTCATTTCATGAAAAGCAAAATTTTTACAACTAATCTTAAAAACTAATGATCCTAGAAAAAGCAGTCTTTGCTAATGAGTCTGTAAGGCCACGTATTTCCCAGTCATCATCCTCTCTCACTGTATTATGTAGACTAGAACAAAAATTGAACATTGCTATAATTCTGGAGGATTTGAAAATATAATTGAAATTATAAAAAGTCATTAAAATAAATTAACACTAGAATGAAATGCTGGGTTGAAATAATAATACCTCCTTTTTCTCAAGAGACAAAAACAAAACACACACACAAAAAAACAAAAACCAAAGTCATAATTAATAAAGGTAGTGTAAAGCCCTGACAATGTATTGTTCCAACAATTTAGAAATTATGATATAAAAACTGCCCTACAACTATATAGTTCTTAATGTAAAATATTCTTCATAGTAGAAAATGCTTAATAAATTTTTATGACACTAATGATTTGGGATGGGAACTTTCTAATAATTTAAGAACAACAAAATAAGAAAAGTTGTAAAACTGATAACAAAATTAAGGTCAAGAAAAAAAAATTTTTCTTCTCTCACTTACTCCTATAGCCAGACCAGCCTTTACCATAGCTTTACCACAGTATAAGAACAAGAATGTTGCATAAAATCAAACACATTTAAGAATTTACAAAATCCTCACAGAAATAAAATATAAAATGTTAACATTTCATATAAAAAGTATGGAGGTCAATCCCCCCCCCTCATTTTTATAGTCTAGCCATATAACGTGCAGGGGAGATACAATACAAAGTTTTTTTTCCCAAGTATTTTTCATGGGGTATACATTTAAAGTACATAGTATTCTGTTGCAATCTGCTAACTACTTGTAAAATGAGGCAGAAAATAAGAAGACACCATCCCGTCCACTTGACCCATTCCCAATAATCAACAGTCCAATTGTTGAAGACCCTATTTTATTTATCTAGAAACAGGACAGAGATGCAAAGCTGGGTGTTTAGAATCAAATAAGTGAGCCTACATTTTTCAGAGCAAAGAAAAGATGATTTAAACAATGAGCACATACATTACAATTTTTAAAACATTAAAATGAATTAAATTTCAGATTTGAGATATGGTCTAAGAATTTTGAAAAGCCAGAAAAATAGGCTACAGCTATGAAGATTATTTCCCTTATTGTTAAAAAAAGAGTAGCAGCCATCAAAAAAGCCAGAATAACACACACCTAAGAATATAAAGCAAGTGATTATGAAACTGAGTGAATTAGTTTAGCTTCAGCAGTAGAAAGAAGAGCTTTATCCAATCAGTGCAGTGAATACCTGCAGGAACAATTAAATCATTTCCTTGTTGTGCCAGTCGACTAGCTGCAACCCTGCTAGGAGACATAACAGATGGCAATGGTGGTGTTGGGGAACCTGAAAAGGGTAGACATTTAACTGTGAAAAACCTTTTCCTCCTACAAATACTGTACATTTTCAATATATTCAAAAGCTAGAACAAAAAATTGAAGTTAAACATTTGCTTTTTTGTAGGATAAGTTGAGTTCTTTGTATAAATTGTTCATCAAACTATCAAAACCAACACATAACTATAAATCAATTAATAGAATGTGATTAAAGTCCCATAGTTGAATGATTTAAGTTTAAGTAAATATTCTATAACTTGCTACTCTTACATATGAAGGTAAAACTCTTACTCAAATAAAAATCCAAAGGCTAAGTAGCATGCTTTTATATCCTTTATAGAAATGTGAAGCATAGCCTTCACAGGAATTGTAGCAAAAATTTCAAATCAAATATCGCAGTGTAGATCCTTGCTATTTATAGTGTTGATACAAGGGACCAACATCAATTATATCACCCGAAATTAGAAAGGCAAAATCTCAGGCCCCAGATCTACTGGGCCTAAATCTGCATTTTTGCAAGATCTTCAAGTGATTTGGACGTACTTTGAAGTTTGAGTAGTGTTGATGTAGAATATTATTCTTACTCCGAGAGCTTTTTAAACATATCTGGAACACTCTTCAAGATCTACTGATCATAAGTGAACCAGACATGTGTATTTTTTAAAAAGCCACTCAGATGATTAGCAGACACAGCTAAGTTTGAGAACCAGAGAAAAGAATACAGTTTTTGAATAAACATAACAATTTTAAATTCTAAATTCTAGGTTTGAAATTCGGGCTCTACCTACCACTTACAAGAAAACCCTGCAAAATTACTTAACATCTCTGCACTTTAGTTATCTACAAAGTAATAAATGCTAACTAGCCATCACTGTTGCTAATGCCTATCATTAAACCAAAGAAAACTATATAGTTTCAATTGTTTTCTTTACTTAAATTCTAAAAGTTGTACATCTTCAATGAGGGGTAAAAATTAAAATGAAATTGAAAAAATTAGGAAAGTCCTTCCATATTTAATTGAGACTATTTCAAGGTTTATACAGTACTTTTCTTTCAATTATACTCCTCCCAGTTCTCTAGAAAATATCATGTACTGTAAAACAAATTCATAATTAAAATTTTCTAATAGGACAGAATCATCAACTTTCTTTACTTATGGTTAGTAATAATTGATCACACCGCAGATATATTACATTTTGATGCTGAAATACTCACCATTTCTAGTAGAATGAAACTTTAATTTGGACTGGATCTCACATTAAAATTGAAACATGCAATAGACCTAAATAGATTGCTGCTATCTTTCAAAATGAGAGGAACTTATCTCTTTAAAAATTAAAACTGGAAAGGGTCGCTGAAATTGACTAATCTGACCCCACCCCATTTAACTATAGGAGATATGAACCCCAGAGGAGTTAACACAGCTTCTTATTAAAGACTCAGATGTTCTGAATACTAAACTAGTGCTCTTTATACCACACATAATATCTCCATTATTAAATTCACTACAAAAAGCACTAATACAAATTACTTGTTGAGTTGGAAGGCATTTTAATAGGTTATATAGTCTAATCACCATTTTAAGCAGATTGTAACTCTACTATCTAAAGCACAAGGGTCTTTATTAAAAGGAAGAGTTAAATAAAAGCAGGCTGCTGTAGTTTCATATCTTGATGATCTCAGGAACAGAGGGCTCTGTTGTTCTGGTTATTACAGTTTATTAATTTTGTATAAGAAACAATCCCATGATACAACATGAGATTTGTATAATAAGCATAACAAATAATATATAACTTTCCAAACCAAAATAGCAAATGATGTAGTGCTGAGATAACTGGGCAGTTGACTTTTTTACTTTACCTTTAAGGGTAATTATCACTTTTCTGTATCTTCAGTATTCTAATCCTTTAAACAACTAAATGAGTTACCAAAACTATTTGTCAACACCAAATAAAAATAATTTTTAAAAATACAGGATCTTGCTAATTGACTAAATTTGGGGAATTAGCTCTGTTTCATCTCAACAACAGAAATCTAGGAACATAACCATATTATGACTTTTAGTCGTTGAGTATATATGCAATGACTAAAAGTCCCAGTAAAACAAAATCCAAGTTCTGAGTATACTTTGTTCCTTGATTTATTCATAATTTCCATGATTACTGATTCTGTAACATTTGTTGTTAGGCAGATTCCAATATTTATTGTTTTTTTTTTAAGGCTTGAATTTAAGTATAATTTCTTCTAAATTTGCTCCACATAAAGATGGAAAAGCAGATGGTCAATATTTTTTTGGTAGTAACTGTTCAAACAGTAGAGTCAATAATTAAGTTATTGTTCAGTGGTTTTTCCAGAGAGTCAACATCACTCCAATTCCTTTAACAATCTTTCAGTAGACCTATTGCTAAATTTTAATAATTACGATATTCTTCCCTGTGTTCATTCCAATTTGTCTATATATGTTTTAAAACAAAGGTACTTAAAACAACTGTAACTTTCCAATAAGTGCTAGACTAATCCTGAATATGGCAGAATGATTATCTTTTTCATATACTGACCAACAATGCAGTTTACGTTAAAAAAAAAAAGTTTTATCAAGTAGTTCAAAAGAAACACAAATTACTGCCATTATCATGAAAGATTTTTTTATTTCAATTTGAAGGATTAGGATGTAACTATAAGCAAGTGAATCTGACCACCATTTTCATGCTCATACATAGCAGTTTGTAGTGGTCAGTTGATTTTAAATATTGTATAACACTGTTCCACTTAAGGGAGAAAAGATTACATTAAATGTCACCTAAATAATTCCATTGAAAATACTTAGACTATATTAATAATAAAATAGGGAGCAGATGTTAACTCAAGTGGCTGAGTGCCTGCTTCCCATGTACAAGGCCCTGGGTTCGATCCCTGGTACCTCCTAAAAAACAAAACAAAGAAACGAAGAAATCAACTCTCCTTGGGGAGTGGATGTAGCTCAGTGGTTGAGCGTCTGCTTCCCATGTATGAGGTGTATGAGGTCCTGGGTTCAATCCCTGGTACCTCCTAAAAAAAAAAATAGGTGTATATATATATATATATATATATATATGTAAATTATTTTTCATCGTATGTTGACATTTAAATTTTAAAATTGGTGACTGGTACAAAAATGTCATCACATTTTGCAAAGTAAGCCTTATATCTCTTGTGAGCTCTTTAAGCACTCAGACAGCCCTTTCCAATTCAGTTATCCCCTTAGATATCTAAGAGTGCTACACAGTGCCTACTAAGAAATGGACATTCATGCTCCCTTCCTTTTTATAGCTTTATTTTTCTGAACATAAGAATGAAAAGGTAAAAAAAAGTCACTAGTCAATTCACAGCTTAGAGGAAGAGATATCTGGATTATCCTAAATGCCTATTTCTAAGACCCATCTAGCAAAGAATATATTTCAAACCCTAATTTGTTCTTGAACAAAGTATTGGCTATTAGTACAATAAAAATCTCTTATCTGTAAGAAGGCTAAGGAATGCAAGAGCATGGAGATCTTTTTTCATTTTGTGAAATTATAATGTAGCATTAAAATTAGTATTTACTTTCTTGAACATCAACTACAACTACTGCTTTAACTACAGTGCTGTCAAGAAAACAATCTATTTTCCACATCTAAATTTTTACATTGTTTTACTTTTTCTCACAAATGTGAAAATGAAAAAACACATGAGAAAAATTATTATAGGCAAGAACATGAAAAAAGGAGGCAACTTCTTCCTTTCTATTAAAACAACAATGACAAAAAACATGCAGGCCTGACTGCTTCTCCTTAAGACACATTTTCAAGGTTGTTTCCTGGCTGGCATCTAGGAACAGGAATTTTGGGAGGGTTCCCTCCATTCCCAGAACTGCTAAGATTAGCTCACTGAGCTTAAATGTATTTACACAGACAATGTGGTTTATTTTGAATACCTGCTTTACTTCTATGGGTACAAAGTTTGGAACACTCTAGACAGAGGGTGCCTATGCAACAAGCCCCAAATAAAAACCCTGGGTACTAAGTCTCCCATGAGACTGGCAAAATTTCATATATTTTGTTACAACTCATTGGTGGGGCAATTAAGCACATCCTGTGTGGATCCACTGGGAGAGGACCCTTAGAAGGTTGTACATGGTTTCCTCCAGACTTCGATCGATGCACCATGCACCTTTTCCCTTTGCTGACTGTGCATGGTATCTGTTGGGGATTGAATTATGTACCATAAAAGATAAGCTCAAGTTTTAATTCAGAGTCTCATGGGTGTGAGCTCATTTGTAAACAGTATATTTGAATATGTTAAGATATGTCAGTGTGTGGACTCATTTGTGAATAGGAACTTCCGAAGATCTTATTTAGAAGAGGTCAAATTGAATCAAGGTGGGTCTTAAACCATATGACTGGAGTACTTATGAAATGGAAGAAATTCAGTAGAAGCCAGGGAGGAGAGAGAAATCACCATGTAATGGAAGCAGAGATGCAAGCTGAGGAACCCCAAGAACTGTGGTAAGTCTGCACCAGAACACTATAGACTTTGGGGGGAGAGCATGGCCTGTAAAACCTTCATTTTGAACTTCTAGCCTTCAAAACTGTGAGCCAAAAAATTACTGTTGTTAAGCCAACACATTTGTGGTATTTGCCACAGCAACCCTGGCAAACTAAGACAATATCCTTTCACTGTAAAAAATTATAACCATAAGCATGACTAATGCTGAATCCCCCTAGTGAATTACTGAACCTGAGGGTAGTCTTGGGAACCCCCTACATAGAATTTTACTTGGAAATGTAAGTTTATTTTACTCATTGCTTTGAAACAGGAAATATATTCTTATACAAATAAATATTGATTTATAGCTATACATCTTGTGGTTAAAAGCTAAAACAATGTAAATCTGCATTTCTGATACAATTTTTGAGTTTTTATTTCAGTATTTTAAAACTTCTAAATAATAATCAGTGAAACTCAGTTATATATATCAATCTATTTATATGAAGAAAACTATTATGATAATTTTACTAAATTACTTAAATTGAAAGAAAAAAGGATGTTTCTAATCAATGTTTTATCACAGATTCAAAGGGCTTAACTCTTGTGTTTTATTAATAAAGGTAGCATTTTGTGAACTTCTCCCATCCTCTACTCCAGCTCTCTTTTAAAGTAAATGGGATCTTACCTTGAAATGCTCCGGCTTCAATAACCCCCTCTTTGGTACTATCAAATCCGTGAGATGTAATCTGGGTTTCTGAGAGACCAAGTCCAGCTGGTAATGAACGCTTCAGATCCTTAGTATATGAATAAAAGAGAATATCCTTGTAAAAAAAAATCCCGTATCACATAACTGTGCAGCATAATTTGCGTACTTTTAATATCTTAAACTATTTTTCTTACCAAATAGAGCAAGATTTGTTTTTAAGAGGTACTTTCATTTTCTGGAACTCAACAACATGCAGATATTAAAATTCAATTTCCAAGTTTCCAATCTACTGATACATGAAGAAAAACATTGTAAAGAGCTAAATTAAGATGACTAAAAAGCCATGTCTAATATTAAAAAATTGGCTGGTGCCCAATATAATCCTGATGAGCCTACCTAATGGTTAACATAAGCAAATCATTCACTTGGAATGAAGCTAGGTAAACTGGGTTTTTCTAACTTCAATCAGGGTGAGGTGAAGGAAATTTCCTTATATTTCAATTTACATTAAACACTGATATTAGTCAACCTAACTACAAATTAGCTTATAACTGAATATTAACTGTAATAAATATAATATTCAACAATGAGCATTATACTTTAAGAAGAGAAGGCTTCTACAGGAAGCTAACTATAGAACTGCCATATGATCCAGCAATCTCACTACTGGGTATATATCCAGAAGAATTGAAAGCTGGGACACAAACAGATATATGCACACCAATAGTCATAGTGGAATTATTCACTATTGCCAAAAGTTGGAAACAACCCAAATGCCCATCAACAGATGAATGGATAAGCAAACTCTGGTATATACCTACAATGGAATATTATTCAGCTGTAAGAAGGAATGCATTAACACATGGGATAACATGGATGAACCCTGAAGACCTTATGTTGAATGAAGCAAGCCAGGCACTGAAGGACAAATATTACATGATCTCATTGATATGAATTAAGCAAAGTGAACAGACTCACAGAGCTAGAGTCTAGAAGACAGGTTTACAGGAGACAGAAAGGGAATAGAGGGTTGTGAGCCAATGCCTATATGGGCAAAATCTATGATAAGGTGGAAGGGTATAGTTGTGCATTGGATGGGCATGACAGTGAGGCAGTGATACAATTGGGCTGGGTGGT
>JAQZBX010050086.1:0-19744 GCA_029593785.1 Cabassous unicinctus | reverse complement strand
AGTTTCTCTTAAATCCCTGAATCCACATCTAGGTATTTCTTCACTCAGTACCTCTCATTAAATAGAAATGATGGCAATACCAGTTACTCTTGGAATCCTAATATCAGTATTTCCTATTGTTCTTCAATCACTATCCAAAGTTTTGCCTACCAACTTTTAGAGTTCAGTAATGAAGATAAGCTGAAATTGAAAAATTAAAATACCGGACTCCATATCTTGATTCTTAGGAAGAGACTTATTCTTTGTTTACTATTTATTTGTAACCAAAATAAAAAATGTGCCCCCCCCCCATATTGTCCAGTCCATACACGGAGTAGAATTCAAGGAAGTAAAAACCAGCTGTCAAATCATTTAAAAGGAAATCCAATATTTATTTCAGAATTTAAAAGAATGTTAAGGGATATCCAAATTTTAGGTTACAAAAATACTTCACCAAATCTCTTTTTCCAAGGTCCATTTATTTGGTAAACCACAATCTCCTCAGACGCCACCATTTTTCAATCCTCCAGGCACATGTTTTCTTCTGTTCCCTCACAGCTTCCTCTCTTTCTGCTATCCATTACATCAGCTTCATTTACCCAGCTCAGTGCCCCGGCCGTCCATGCCACCTTTCTGGTGTAATCAGGGTAACCTGATTCTGCATCAAAAAATATTCAGAAACAAGGTTGGCAGAGCTGGGGTACACTCAAAATTAAAAAAAAATCATGTTCCTTGCTCCCATTCTTAAAAAGCACAAATTCAGGGCAATTAAGAGACATGGTTTTGGGGGCCCAAATCCAAGTCAAGCTGTGTCTTCAAACTCACTTGGTTACCTGTTTCTAGATATGTCATCATAATAGTATTACTATTTCCACTTACATTGCTTTTCCTTTGCTTTTCCAAGTTCTTTTTTTATCATTCAATACACTTTGAAGGGGGAAAGGCACACATTTTCACCTGTGAGAGACCAGAAAACACTTACACCAAGAGTTCCTATGATGTTTAAGCAGACACAGACATTACCATGGGGTCTACATTCCTGCCCAATGTGGGAATCCTCTTCAGCTTAACTCTCGAGTGGAAGTTACTTTAGTTACTTTTTCCCTTTTTCCTGTCAAGCTAATCATGTCCCATCCACCATAACCAAAAAAAAAAAAAAAAAGTCACATATGGACAGAGCAAACAAGCATCAAATCCAATTCTGCTTAAAAATTAACTGCTAATTAAAATTAATTACTGAAAAGAAACAAAGGTTATTCAGAAATGCCATCAAAGAAAATAATGTACCTAGAGTAAAATTTAAGCAAATTCTTCTGAGAATATTTTATAATCAACATAGCAGGAGCAAATTGTGTATGACATACCGAAGACAATGATCGATACTGGAACTACCCAAAAAGAAAGACAAGGCAAGATTATAGGAGAGACAATTTTTGACTAAACCTTGTTTGATTAAAAATCCAGCAATTCCTGATAGGAAAAACAAAGAAAATTATATTATAAACAAGTAACTCTATAGATAACTAGCATTACTCCATTGTTTTTATTCTATAGTGAGTACAGTCATGCTAATTAATGCTTCTCATTGTCATAAAGCCCTGAGCTAACAAATCCTTTTAGTTATATTTATAGATATCTAAATCTGATGGACTCCTCCTTACTTGCCATTCTGGTATTTAGAGTAGACTGCTATTTGAGTTTGCTGCATGTGGACTGGAAAGTTAATTCATTTAACAAACACTTAATGAAAGCCTCCTATCTGCCAGGCCTCACAGCATGCGCTGAGAATGTAGACATGAGTCTTTGCAGAGCTAGTGGTTTTGGAGACAGACATGTATACAGATCATTTATGATACAAAGTTCTAAACGCTATTACTGAGCTATAAAGGCCTGTCCTACAGTGAACAGAGTGGAGGGTGTCAAGTACAGGTAGGACATCGTTACAGAAGTCCAAGAAAGAGAAAACATGACCCTGTGTTTTGTTTTGCTTTGTTTTGTTTTGTTTTTAACAAAATATTTGGCATTTACTACCAGTTTAAATTAACTTTCCTATTTTTTAGCATAATTATTTGTCTTGTCACATACCCCTAGACTTTAAGCTCCCTGAGTTAGAGGTCTCTCCTCCCTCAGTGTCTAGAACAGTGTCTGACATGTAGTAGGAGCTAAAGTTGTATTAAAGAAATGAAGAAAGGAATGAGATGAACTAATTTAAGGAGATGTAGAGAAAACAGTGGATACAAAAGATATTTCTGACCAGACCTTGCAATGATTGGATCTGGGAAGTTAGAGAGAATGATGATTCAAATGCAATTTATACTAATTCCTAGAGCACTATATAATTCCTCTCCTCTCCTCTCCTCTCCCCTCCCCTCCCCTCCCATTCCCTCCCCTCTCCTCTCTCTATATAGAAGATAAACAAGGTTTGATTGTGCATGTGCATGTTTAAATATATTTGTAAGAAATAAGAGGATCAGTGCAATAAAGTGTAGCAGTAGAACAGCATTTGCACAATTTTCATATGAATATATCCAGCAAGCAGTGAAGAACATGAGTCTGGAACCAGGAAGATGGGAAATGCAGATTTCCTAGTCCTTTGGCATTGTAAATTTTGTTTGACATCACACGTGCCTATAAGAGTTACTTAGGGAGAAAATAAAAGTTGTAAATAGAAGTGGATTAAGTTTGGATCTCTCTGGAAAAAACATCATTTTTGGATGAGGAAGAGGAATAGGGATTAATCAAAAAAAATAGAAGAAGTAGAATGAAAAACGGAGAAAATGATGCTCCAAAAATCAAATTAAGAGGAATTTTCAAGAGGTTAGTGATTGTCCATTGTATTAGCTTTGCAGCTGGGTCATAAAGGATTGGGAATGAAAATATCCTTTTAGATTGGATTATGCACTTAAAGAAAGGCTAAGTCAGAAACCAGTTAGTAAATATCTGAAGAGTGAAGAAATTTTAGGAAAGAGGTACCATATTTCTAAATCAGAGTTGTGAGAATCTAAGTGCACCATCTAATAAATCCAACAAAGAGTCTAAGTATATACAAGCAACATTTAGTTATCGCATGGTGTCTAATCTGGGATCCTTCAAAGTTTATGAATAATTCCAAAATGTCCAAGAAAATTCCTCATCAATTATACCTCAATGTGTAAAATGGATACCATAATATGATTGGAAATTTATTTCTCAGTGGTATAATATATATAAAATCTTGTTAACTTTTTAATAGGAAATTTTATTTCTTATCCCTGACAATCTTATTTATTAGCTAAGTCTTTTGCAATATGATGTCTGTAAATACAGCTTTGGAATGAAAGAATGAGAAAGATTTTTGGTTGTAAAGGAGATGGCAATTTTTTTTTTTCTTTTTTTCATTTTATTACAGAAGTTGTATGTTTACAGAACAAGCATACATAAACTACAGGATTCCTATACACCTTGCAATGGTGTGGAACATTTGTTATAATTGATGATAGCACATTTGCATAATTGTACTATTAATTAAAGTCCATGGTTTAACTTAGGGTTCACTGTTTGTGTATTGTAGTCCCACTGATTTTTTTTAAATTTTAGTCTGGTACCATATATACAATCTAGCATTCCCTCTTTTAATCAAATTCAGATGTATATTTAAGTGTTGTTAATTGCATTCACAATGTTGTGCTACAATACCACCATCCATGACCAAAATGTTTCCATAGTTCCAAATAGGTACACTCTACATTTTATGCCTTAACTTCCCATTCCATATTCCCATCCCATTCCTTGGTAACCTATGTTCTAGATTATGACTCTATGAGTTTGCTTATTCTAATTGGTTCAAATCAGTGAGATCATACAATATTTCTCTTTCTTGTACCTTCATTCATCATGATGTCTTCAAGGTTCATCCATGTTGTCACATGTACCAGGACTTCATTCCTTTTTACGGCTAAATAATATTCCATGGTATGTATATACCACATTTTATTTATCCATTCATTGGTTGATGGACACTTGGGTTGCTCCCATCTTTTGGCAATTGTGAATAATCCCGCCCTGAACATTGGTGTGCAAATATATGTTTGAGTCCTTGCTTTCAATTCTTCTGGGTATATACCTAGTAATGGAATTCCTGGGTCACCTGAAAGTTCTATACTTAGCTTTCTGAGGAACTGCCAACTGTCTTCCACAGTGGCAGTGCCATTTTACATTGCCACCAGCAATGAATAAGTATTCATATTTCTCCACATCCGCTACGATGCTTGTTATTTTCCATTTTTCAATGGCAGTCATTCTAATGGGTGTGAAACGGTACCTCATTGTGATTTTGATTTGCATTTCCCTGATGGCTAATGATGCTGTAAATCTTTAAATGTGCTTTCTGGTCATTTGTATATATTCTTTGGAGAGATGTCTGTTCAAGTTTTTGCCCAGGTTTTGATTGGGTAGTTTGTCTTTTTGTTGTTAAATTAAGGACATTTTTACATAGTCTGGATATTAAAGCTCTTTTGGATACGTGGTTTCCAAATATTTTCTCCCATTATGTTGGTTGTCATTTTACTTTCATGATAAAGTTCTTTGAGGCACAAAAGTTTTAAATTTTGATGAGGTCCCATTTCTTGCTTGTGTTTTCAGTGTAAATTCTAAGACACCATTGTCTAACACAAAGTCTTGAAGATGCTTCCTTACATTTTCTTCTGAGAATTTGATATTCTAGCTTTTACATTTAGGTCTTTGAATCATTTGAGTTGATTTTTTATATGGTATGAGGTAAGGACCCTCCTTTTCTTTTTTTGCAAATGGAGATAAGTTTTCAAAGCACCATTTGTTGTAAAGACTATTCTTTTCCAATTGAGTGGTTTTTGCCACCTTTATAAAAAATCAGATATGTCTATTTTGGTACCAATCTCATGCTGGTTTGATTACCATGGCTTTGTTATAAGTTTTAAGATTAGGAAGCATGAGTCCTCCAACAACTTCTTTGTCAAGCTGGCTTTGGCTATCCAGGACTGCTTACCTTTCCATATATTGATTGGAACAGTTTTGAATGAATTCAGAACATATCATTTATTACAATTAAAGTTTTCAATTATAAGCCAATAATATTTGCTCCATGAAGGCAAAAACCTCATCTATTTATTCCACCATTATATTCTAATCATTTAACATAAAACCTGGCTTGGAATAGGTGCAAAATATATATGGTGGATATTTATATTGCTTAACTCAGCTACAACGTTTATTCACATGCATATTCTCTTTAAATCTAAATATATCTAAAATTCTTCTGTTTTGCAAAGAGTGAAACAAACGACTTGGTATGTACTATATTAAAATTAATGTGTGCCCAGGCTTATCTACAAAATCATCAGAAAGTATAAATGAGTATTTGTAGGACCTGTATTGGCATCACACTCAAGATAAAGTTTGCTAAAGCAGAACAATGTGAATCTAATTCAATTTTTAAACTTCAGGTTTCAATAAACAACACTAAATGTTACTGCAACAATATCATTCTAAGCACAGTATGACTTCTTAAGCTTTGCAAAGAAAGATAAACAAATTTGGGGATAAAGCAGGTTTGTTTTTATTTTAAGCTTCATAGAAAATCTTTCAATAAACTTGAAGTGAAGTTGGCCATTTCAATTGCCAGCTTTTTTGTCAGCTTCAGACTTAAAGATCTTTAACATCCAACAACTTTGATCAATGGATGTAATTTCTGTGAAGATTAATTGCACAGAAAGTTGATCTAAATATGAATATGAAACAATGAAATATACAGACTTAAATTTGGTAAAGATGTTCAAATTTCAGTTTGTATACCTCTGAAGTGTCTTCAGAATTGTAGGTAGAGAACAGTCCATTTTCATTTATACTATGATAGCAAAGTTATTATTATAGTCTTTATTATTTCATTACCTCACTGTAAATAAGCAGAAATGCACCAGGAATATGATAGTTATTTATTAAAAAGAATATCTTACAATTTAACACTCAAATGGATCTTGGAACTTATTAAACATTTTTAACACTTTCTTTTTAAAATAAACCAATATGACTACTCCCATTGAAAACAAAAACAATGCAAAACTCTAATTCAGGATGGGGAAAATATATTACAAATTAGGCAAATTTATTTACTTTTTTATTAAGCTTTCTTTAAATTGAGAAGTATGGATAATTCCCCTTTATCCATACTTTCACACTGTCTCATACTTATTCTTATCTGTGGCATAAACTTGTATTGTAGCATTTTCATGAATGGATGCATTAATAATAATATGGCATTTATAGTAAGACTCCAGCAAACCTCACCTTGAGGGACCCTTTGTCTCAATGAGTTGATTCATTATTAGTCTAACTAACAAGATTTCAGTTTCACAATATAAGTGTCCTGTTTAGTTCTAATTTGTAATATCATAACCTTTGCTTAACCTCTCATTCAGGGAAGTCTTACAGTTCCACATCTTGACTGAAATAATTGCATAAATATTTAAATGTTAATTCAGAGAGAGGAAGAATGATGTCAAAATGTCCCTGAGAGCCAAGATTTCAGTGGATTTGGAGTAGTAGCATTGTTATGACCTAAAAATCCAAAAGATGTTAATTTTCTCCTTCAGGCTGAAATACTATTTGCTCACAAAAGATTTAAAAAATATCTCCAAAGGTCTGAGGTCATTCTTCCTATAGTCCTGAAAAAAAAAAGACAAATGGGAACTTATCAAATGGATTGGAATATTGTGGAAATAATTATGGAGATGCCAGTCAAGAAAGCTGCATTTCCTTTCTTCTCAAAATGTGGCTTTGATAAGTCAAAAATATTTCAACCTGCTTATCTTGTATATTATGCCCACAAAATCCCTGATCTAATCATACCTTATGAGACCATGTTGTCAAAATAAAATATATATATAAAGGTATATAAACTTGAGATTAGATTAATTTCAGCAGTCACTCAAAGTAGTCATTTAAATACTGAATTTGAGATAAATGCTTCCATTATTAGGTAGGTATCTTATTTTAAAAGAGCACTGTGAGAATTCTTGATATGCTAAGAGATCACATTTAAAAGTACTGTATATGAGAGTTTTAAATTTGTCAAGAAACCATACTCAAAAATAAATGGACATTCCACATGAAAATGTATTTCAACAAAAATAATGTTGAACTCACCAATTTTCATCTTTTAGTCTAACATTTCATAGACAAAGAGCCTTTTGGTTTGAAATAAACACAAGTTACTATTGTTCCTTTCAATTTTGAAGAATTGCTTCGCTTTAGATTTCCTAGAGGGTTCCATATTCTTGCTGAACTAAGCATGATTTGCAGGCCTTGAAAATTTTGTGGTTGCTGTACTGTATGTTCACTTTGTAACCCATGGTGGCTGGCACTCACTAACGGCCATGTGTCACTTATTTGAATAAGAAATGGCATCATTTTCCAACTGCAGTTAAACATTACAACAATGAACAGCAAAGATACCACATGAGTTCAATCTAAACTCACAGCATAAATCCTACACAGAGATCAAAGCAAGTATTCCCAAATATCTATTGTGGCTTAGATTTCTTATTGAATAGCTTCAGTGTGTCCAAAAATTGTTGCCACTTAGCTTTTTAAACTAGCACCTTATGTAGACCTTCTCAAGCCTATCTCCATTCAAATAGTAGAAAAGGGTTTAACTCACTGAGGGAAACAATTATCTGTTCACATGGGATTAAATTCTCCAATTCTCACTATATGCTCAGAGAGTTCCATGTACTATCCTTAACATGATTAATGTTCTTCTGGTGCAATATCCTGGACTGTAAGGCTATAGAGTTGAAAGACATTCCTAAAGAATTTACAAAGGATTTTTACAATCTTAGAGGAGTATAAAAAAGTTTGTACAAAAGTCAAAGATCATCTGCTCAGAAAAATTTCTTTTTTCTGGAGGAAGGTTAGATAGGAGAGGTTCAGATGACAATAAACTGATATGACAGTATCATATAGTATAGGATTGTGGCAAAAGGTCAAGAAGGTACACTGAGGATTCAATAAAGATACAAATGGAATTTTATGGGCTAATGGGAACTTAGCCCAGAGTAACTGGCTAACACTCTCTCAACCAGATGGCTTTGAGAAAACTGGAACTAAACAATATGACTAACAAAACCCAGTTACCTAAGGTAACTAGTGGGAGTTACAGTACAGAAACATATGTGAGAAAGACAAATAAAATGCCATTGACATAATATTGCCTATATGCCAAGCTCTGGGCTTATTTTTAAAATGAAGGCACTGAGGCTCAGAAAGATAAAGTGACATGTTCAAGAACATAAAGCTATTGACAGAGCTTTGTCGATCCCAGGTATTTTGACAGTAAGTCCACTGCTATTCCTGCCAGTCCCCTATACTCATTGAATTCCAAGAATTTAAAATTTTCCAGAAATATTTTGGAGACTCTAATGAGATTATTAATGTTTTATTTTTTCAAGCACATTAAAACAAAAAAGCCCATCTACAATAATCATAAGTTCACTAAAGAAAGGTCGTTTTTCCCTTTAAATTGAATAAATTTATCTTTGTGACAAGATTGACGAAGTCACTTTTTTTTCCCCACACTGATGAAAACTCTACCTCATAATGGAATGGTCCATTGATCCCCTTTTAGGAATCCTGCTCTCTGACACAGTTGTCTCCCAGTAAGCAGCTTAAAAACTGTGATGGAATTTTACTGAGGTTGAATCACCTGACTGTAAATTTTTAAACCCTGTCCAGAAGACATATTATATTTTTTTATCCTAAGACACACTTAACATTTTAATTTTTTTAATTGAGATGTAATCAAAATTTCAACATGCATATTTAATATCATTGTTATTTTTTCTCCACAAAAGCTGTATTTAAGTCAGCAATGCATCTTGCTATCACTGATGTATTGCACAAATCCTATATGTTTTGAATGAGCTGATACAAAATATGTTTAACAATTCCTAATTCCTAATATCCAGTGACAAGAAAAGAGCAGGCACTCAATAAATGTCTAATAGATGAAAGTGAAATTAAGAACCAGATATCTATGCCTCTCAAGACATCTTTGAAGAATTCTAATTTCATAACCTATATCCTCTAAGAAACTGAAGGGTTATAAAAAGCAGTTTGGAGATGAGGTTGGATTTTTTTTTCTTTGCTTATAAATAACTCTCTTATTTAGGAGTTTCAGGAAATGATGTGTTCTGGTTAATCAAATATTCTGGTTAATAGATTATTACCCTACTTAATTCCATGCATATATCACTGATTATAAAAGATTAAACCACAATAAAATACATTTAGCACAGAAATTAGACTGAAGTAAAGTATTATCTTTTACTTAATAAATCAAAATGTGCTTCAAAGCATCAAGTTTACCATTATGAAAAGTACTGTAATTTATGGACAGATCAGGTAGTATAACTCTTTGCTTAACAAGCCATCAAATTAGCTATATTTTTCACACTTCATGCCCTCTAATAAATTCATATAAATAGCAATTCAATTATAAAAACAACATATTCTTAAAAATAGATAAGGAAATAAATTGTCTGTAACTCAACAAAATAGCCAAAGCAAGTGTTATCATTTCATTATATTTTATTCCAATCTTGTTTTCTTCCCTACATGTTTTACAGAGACATAATAATAGATTATTAATATTTTACCTTATATTTTTCAATAAATATTGCACCATAAGTAGTGACAAAATATTGATAGCTACAACTTTCAATACTGAATAATATTCCTTTAGGTTGATTTATCATAATTTAATCAAGCTTTTCCCAATTGTTGGCCATTTTAAGAAAGAAATATATAACAGAGAGAAATGCTGAGATGGACATCTTACCTTGCTATATATTTCTTCAAAGCACTTATCGCTATCTGAAAAGATTTTTTTTTTGCTTAATGGATTATTTTTGTCTTCCTTATTAGAACATAGACCCCAGGAAGGCAGGAACTGTGAGTATTTTATTCATCACTCAATCCTCAGAATGTAGCACAACACCACATACTTCATGTGAGCTCTATAAATATTTGTGGGAGACATGAAAGGATGAATCATTGTGCATATTTTTATTTGTTTAAGAATAGTTCCCAAAAATGGGACCTTGAGCCTTGCTGTTTTTTGCCTCTAGTTGAATGAGAATGCTCAAGTTGCAAAGACTAGATGGTAAAGTAGAATGCATGAGTGGCTTGGAAAGCTCAAAGTTGGAAGTGAAACATATGATGAAAAAGAGACAGTGAAAGAAAGAAAAGAACAAATGAGATACAGATATTGAAAGAAAGCTGCAGAGCCTGGGATAAGTAATAATGAGCAAAGTATAGGGAGTTAAGGGAAGCAAATAATGGAAATTATCAATGAAAATGGGATATGTAAGGGATAGTTTCTGAGTAGAATTGAAAAGCCTAGAAAAGAAAAATGGGGAGCCAGCATCAAGCGTAGAAAATTTTCAACAAGTTAGTACAATGAATCCCAAAACCAAACAGATTATTAGAAACCCCTGGAAGCTTTTTTTTTTCTTTTTTTTTAATAAAATGTTCTCAGCTTCAGCCTTGGAAATTCTAATTCAGCATGTCTAGGTTTTGACCTGGTAATTTGTATTTTGAAATTTTTCTCCTGGTTCTAAATTAAACTCGATATAATTTGTTGTAGAACAGAAAGAGTATGTAAAAGAAATAATAAAAGAAATAATAAATATTAATATTTCTAGTTTTGTAAGATTATATTATACCTGGATTGTGTGGATTTTTAGAAATCTTGGGGAAATTCTCAAAAAAAATTATATTTGCTCTTATTTCTAATTGTCTGAAATACCTTTAGATCTTTTATTCAAACTATATTATCAAGTGTGAGTAACCAAATAAAGGAACCCTTCAATAGAACTATTTCAGTTAGTCTCTTCTACAGCATGTGTTTTTCTGAGCTCTAAGGTGAACACAAGTGTATTTTATTGAATTGACAGAAGAGCCATGATGGTTATCATAGTCCATCATCAAATTTTTATAGATTTCTCACTTTATAGTTCAGGTCCTATTAAAGTCAATGGAACTCATACCAAAAAAGGCCTTTTGAAAAATCTGAAAACATGAATACAAAGTTTTTGGTAGCAAAACTTCCCCAGTGTTTATGTCGTTTTCATGGTATTGTTTCTTTGAATTCAAATCATGTGTTACCTGCCATGAAATATGACTTCTTGACCAGTTCAAAGCTGTTTTTAGTCATAGATTGCTTTTTTATTTATCTTCTCTAAAATATCTGTTGAAAATGTTAGAGGTTAGCACTGAAATCTCCTAGAAAAGGCTGCTTTGCAGCGCTGTTTCATAGATCTAAATATTTGGCTCTGCCCTTAGTAAACAAATCCCCAACCTCTTATAACCTATAAGGTGATATCAATTTTTGAAAATGGGAATCAAGCCTACATAAGAATTGTTTTGGGATGATGTCAGAGTATATGCTGAGAATTAATACTGAAGGCTTAGCTCCATTTCAGGGGATATATAAACCTCAGGTTTTCAACTATTCTTAGCCATTGTCAGTCTGAGAAAGATTTTGAGCTGTCTTTTTCTTAAAGCCTTTAGGTAACTTTAATTGGGTGAATAAAAATCATATTTAGTACTATAGAGAAAAAGCAATATAAGAATTTATAGAGATTTTTCTCTCAAAAACAAAATTTGTTTTCTATTCCTCTTTTCATTTCTTATTGGCAGAGTTCCTTTAAACAGGGCACTTTGTCTCTGGTTCTGTTACTTCATATATAAAATGTGGGTAATGTCATCTGTCCTGCCTAGCTCACGTAAATACAATAAATATTAAATGAGACAACATGGATGGAAAAAAAATAATAATGTGAAGAGCTATACAAATATAAGGAATTGTTATTGTTATGGTTTTTAAATCTTTGGTGTTTTATAGGTGTTTTCAATGTATTTTCACAGTCGGTTTCCTAGCAGAGAGTTTCCATGAGATTTCAAAATTTATGAAGACTGTAATGATGGAGGTTCCATTAAACATGAAGAGTTCATTAAGTCATTCCACATGGCATCCAAATCATTAGTATCTTAAGTGTAGCAAGAAAGATTGTGTACTTGTGGTGACAGACATAAATCTACTATATTTAGATTTCCATGGAGTAAGTATTCGGCTAACTCTTGCTGAGACTACAAAACACTTCTATATATTTTCTTTTTCACCCAGATTTACCATTTAGTCCTGAAATCTTAAAGAGTTTCCTTCCAACTATAGTTTGATGTGGGTTTTTTTTTTTCCCTTTTTTATAGAAACACATGGTGCAAATTGACTGTTAAGCATCCACATCTAGTCCATTTAGCACAGAGCACTGAATCACTGTCTTGGCAATAATGAATTCACTTTCTAGATTAAATCAAACTAATTATATCCCGGTTACTTGACTGTGTTGTATGACACCACTTTTAATTTGTTTATGCCATATTACTCATTGGTTAAGAGACGCTCCACACATGCGTTGTTCAGCTGAGAAGTTGCTGTGATTACACACACATTAACATATCATGATTCAAAGTTTTTGCACCTTATGGTTTTATTCCTTCCTGTGAGTGAGGTTTGACTTGAGATGCTTATTATAGAGATGGCTCTTAGCTACATAATTCAAATATTTCCGTAAGCAAGCTTGTAGTAGTTTGTATGCTATGAGATTAAGTTAAATTTTATCAATTCATCTAAAAATAGAAGAGAAAGAAGGAAAAGGTGAATTTGTCATAGATAGTATATGACATGCACATCTGCTCATAATAAGCAAGTCAAAATTAGGGTTTCAAGCATAAGGAGAATATAAATAGTTCAAGACAAAGTATCTAGGCTGATGAAAAGACAACTGAAAGAATACCACTGTGATCTTTTGTTGTTGCTGCTGTTGTTGTTTTTCATTATTATCTGCCATACATGGCCCTTTCTCTCTTAAGCCCTGGGTTCAGACAATGATAGCTCACATGTCTCTCTCCACTCCTGAGGCTGGTGACTAAACCCAGCAACAAGAATTGTCATGCGGACATTTCTCAATACTCTTCTTTCAGCTTTGCTTCTCATTCTGACTTTATTCCTCTTTCTGTTCTAATCCTATAAACTTCTTGAACTTTATCATGGGATATTCCCTAGCAACCCATAATTTTAAACAAAGAGGCAAAGTTCTCCTATTAGAAAGTGACAGGTTCTCATACTTAAGCGGACAGCTTTAGCCAAGCAAATTTGCTTGTTTTCCTTCCTTTCTTCATAACACGTCTTTCTCTCTTCCATGACTTCTATCTTAAGACTACTTAAAATCAAAATAGAAGACTTTCGACTTGACCCCATGAGGGTTCAAATCCTGGCAAAACCATTTAGTAAATGTCCATGAGCTTGGATCAATTATTTAAATATTCTGAATCTCCTTTTAGTCATCTGTCATAAGGGATAAGTAACATCCACCTCATGAGATGGAGGCAAAAATTTATAATATATGTTCAATTAATAGTATATAACATAATATGTACTCTAAAAGTGGTCATCATTGTTGTTGTTTTGTTGTTTCATTGCTTTTGAAGTTAACTCTCCCCTTTCACTTACCAAGTTAGCCAGTTCTCTGCAAATAAGAATTCTAAAATATTCCTTGTAGCTGAACTTGTATCACACTATCATTTCAAAAACTGCTTGATGTGTGTCAGTCAGCTTTTTCTGTGTAACAAACCACCCTAAAACTTAGTTACTTAAAACAATGATGAATAATTATTTCTTAGTAGTTCCCATAATTCTGTGGACTAGCCAGGCAGATCTTCTGGTCTAATCTGGATAGTATAGGATAGTCTCATGCATAAGTTTGGGTCCTGAGCTGGAATGATTGATATGGCTTCATCCTCCAGTAGGCCAGCCAGTGCTACTTCATATGGATGTAGAAAGATTCCCAAAAGCAAAACTGGAGATGCCCAGTGCTTGTATCACATTAGTGTTGCATCTGTAGGCACATGGAAAATACTCAAAAGGATACAATATTTGAAGCCTGACAAACCTGAGCCAAAATTCAGATTCCACTATATATTCACTAAATGATCTTAAACAAGTTATTCACTCTCATATAAATCAGGGTTAATGAAAGAATTAATTGAGATAGCATGTATAATTTGCTCAATTCATCATCTGTCAAGTGATAGAATAAATGTTAGTTTCCTTCTACCACCACCTGCCTTTTTTTTTTTTTTTTTTTTTTTTTTTTTTCAGGAGTTACTAGGGAATGAACCTAGGACCTCATACATGGGAAGCAGGTTCTCAACCACTTAAGCTTTATCTGCTCCCCATCACCTGCTTTTTGAGCTTGTTTTTCTATTACCATGAACACAGTTCTATTACCCCTCCATCCCTCCACATAAAAAACCTAAGATACCACAATGTTCCTTACCTAGAATTAATTCTTGATATAATTGTTATATTATTAAGTTAAAATATACATCTAGGACCCTGACATCCACTTTTTCATACTTAGAACAAGAAACAATAACTATCAGATCTACTCCTAATTAGTTAATATTAAATTTTCTTCTAACTATTAGCTACTGAAAGGTAAGCCTTCCACCAGTAAAAATTAAAAGAATTCAAGAACACAATTTAATGAGTCTAGTTTCTCTAGTACCTTAAAATAAATAGATTTTTAAAACCAAATAAACCAGGAGGGCTATAACCAAAAACAAAATTGAGAAATGTTTTCTTTACCAGTATAACTTAAAGATACAAACAAACCCATATCTCCTAGAACTTGAAAAAGGATGTGTTTAAGTAAGATATGAAATTATTTACAGCTAATATAAGGGATTAAGGTATTTTCTGTTAACAAGTGTTTCAATACTGTACAAATTAATAGCAAAGAAAACAAAGCATTGAGTATGACCAATGTCAAACATATTTAGGCCTAAGACATGAAAAAGGAGTTTAATGCTTTACAATTTTTCAAACTGCATAGACTATATGTCAATAATAATTGAAAATTCCATGCATTGAACTACTTTATATCTAAAACTAGTGTAAATCCCTTTAAGAGATCACATATTTTAAGGCCTGTAAGAGGAAGGAAAATCTGTTTTCTTACTTTCCAAACCAGAGATATCGCTTTTCTCCTCCCATCCCCCATTCCCTTGTCTAACTTCTTTTCCTGAAAGAAGGAAAAGTTAATCTCCTTGGGCAGATCCAGGACACTCTTTCCCCACATTTACCAGGGGCAGGAACCTACCGGTCTCCGGAGAGGAGGACTAATAAACAAAGCCAAGACCCCTTAGGGCCATGCTATCTTTTCCTCTTCCTCCTCCTCACAGAAGACATACTTCCTTGAGAGTTTTCATTGATGTGCGCTCAGTGGTTGACAGAGGATAAGGTCAAGTCTTCAGTAGTAAAGAAGGCCTTCTTGGGTCATGAATTTGGGTCATGAACTTCTTGGGTCAAGTCCAGAGAGCTCAGCTCTGGAGATCATACTGCTGCTCAACTACACATAAAACAGTCTATGCTCTCTCATTTCTCATTGTTCTTTATGTACATGGCTTCTTCAAGAACTTCATAAAAGGAAGAGTGACTGACAAGGTCAGATTTGGGCATTCTCTGTTACCTGATGATAATACTGTGTGCCATCAAAATCCCTCTTGAATTTACCAATATGTATTATAGACAAGATTTGGACACTTTGTCAATTAAAAACAGTGCTTTACTAAAATATTATCAGAATTTTTGACTTCTTCTGGAACTGCAACACAACCCATACCAAATGAGAAGGGACATCAAATACTTGAGAACAAAAAGCACAACCAAAGGTAACAATACCTGCTCTACTTGTCCTGCCTGAATGTTGATTTTAAGAAAAAAGATACCATTGAGTATTGAATTAATCATATTCCTCCCCCCCCAAACAAAAATTGTTCAACTCTTATTCTGCATTTCTGAGGGAATGAAACTATTTGTAAATAGGACCTTTTGAAGATACTATTATTAGTGAAGGTGTGGTCAAACTGTATCATAGTGGGTCTTAATCCATATAACTTGAGGCTTACTAAAGAGAGAAAAATTTAATCTAGTCAGTCAGAGAAATCCACAGGAATAAAAAGAAGGCAGAAGTCTGAGGAAACCAGAGGGGAGAGAGAGGTCACCATGTGACAGAGGACTGCCCTCAATAGAATCCTACCAATTCCATGGGAAAACATGGCCTTGCTGACATCTTGATTTTGGACTTGTAGTAGTCTTCAAAACCATGAGACAATAAATGATTAGTGTTTAAGCCAACCCATTGTATAGTATTTGTCATGTCTGTTCTGTGAAACTGACAAAGGTGCTCATGCTGAAGTTTTACATTGCTATCATGAAAATCTGGAAAGAAGTTGAGATCCCAGATTTTCATAAATCCCTAAGTGCAACTTGTTTAGCCAGAAGACTACTTCTGTTGTTGACAATGTGGAAAAAAACTAACATGCATGGAGCACTGACTATGAACCAGGCACTGCTCCTAGAGGTACCTGTATTATGTCCTTTACTCCTCACAAGTCCATGTAGCTTGCTCTGAGGGTTTCTGATTAACTTAAGGTTATACAGACAATATGTGGTGAAATCGGGATTCAAGAGGCTATCGCCAATGTTCATAGAAGTGTTACTTACCAGAAGCCAAAGATGGAAACAACCCAAGTGCCCATTAAGAAAGGAAGGATAAACAAAAGGAGGTACACATCTGCAATGGAATATTATTTAGCCTTGGAAAGGAATGAAGTTCTGATATATGCTACAATGAGGATGAAGCCTGACAGCATTGTGCTAAGTGACATGAGCCAAAACGATAAGTATTATATGATTCCACTTACATGAAATATCTAGAATAAGACAAAAAGTAGGTTTAGACATTACTAGGGACTGGGAGAAGGAAGAATCTGGAGTTATTGTTTCATGGGTACAGAGATTGTTTGGGGTAATGAAAAAGTTTTGGTAATGGATGGAGGTGGGCAGCACCATATTGTGAATGTAATTAATGCTACTGAAATGTACACACATGCACAAAAATGATTAAAATCGCAAGTTGTATATGACATATATGTTACCGCAATCAAAAAGAGCAGATGATCTAATGCCCTAGAGTCTGCACTCCTAACTGCTCTCCACTGCTGCCTCAAGAAATATTTTTCCAATGGATACTTCTATCCAAGCATCAAATATGTAGAATCTACTATGTGCACAGCATTCCAATGGATGCTGAATTAAATACAAGGATACTTAAGCTATGATGTTTATTCTCAAGGAGTTGACAAACCTGTAATGAACCAAAACATCACAAATACATGACATCAAAAATGTATATAGGGTGGAGATGTAGCTCGAGTGGTTGAGCACCTACCTCCCATGTACAACATCCCTGATACCTCTTAAAACAAAAATAAACAAACAAAAGCACAAATGCTCTTTGGGAAGCAGATGTAGCCCAGTGTTTGGGCACCTGCTTCCCATGTACCATGTACGAGGTCCTGGGTTCAATCCCCAGTACCTCCTAAAAAAAATGTATATAAATGTAAGATGTGTTGGGAATAAAACAAATTAAGTGGCAAAAGGTATAGAAAGGGAAAGAGGCTATTGCCTGACAAGATTCTCTTCAGGGATTTCCTTTAATGCACTAATGAAACTTTAGATCACAAGTTAGATTTTAGAACTATAGAAAAAATTAATGACACTACTTTCTCTGTTCCACAGTTGCAGAAGAATTGTCAGGAATATGTTTTATCCTGATTGAAGTTAAAAACCAGCTACACCATTCAAATTTAAAGTTTTCTACATATGATGATCGCTCATGTTTAGAAGTATTTATTAATCAAACATAAATAAGTGCAAAAGATCAAACTCTTCACTAGCTACTTGGCTTTGATGAATTGTCATTGTTTACTTCTGTTCTCTATAAATAGAGTAGGCATGATGACTTCAATTCGGTGCATAATTATTCCAAATCTACTGTGTACAAGGCATGGTAGTATATCTGGATGCATGGCAGTAAGGCATATAAAGGTGAAATAGAACAGTGAAGACTCCAGGGGAGATTATATACCAATCTAAAAGGCTGGTGAGTACATAAAGGCATTTTAAACATAACCAACAAAAGGCAAAAAAAAAAAAAAAATCTTAACTCCAAATGGTAAGAACCTCATCTATCTGTGTTCCTTTAATCTGGGCTACAAACTTTACTAATTGATATTCATGAGATCATAATCAGAGTTTTTTGCCCTCCGCAAAGAAAAGCATGATGTGAACTTTAATAGGTATTACTCTGGTTTCTTTTGTGAATAATAAGGGTAATATTTCATTTGTAACTATTCTAATTCACATAAATTTCTCTGGCCAAATAAAGTAATTTTTTTCTTTATTAGAGAAGTTGTGGGTTCACAGAACAATCATGCATAAAACACAGAAGTCCCATATACCACCCTATATTATTAACATCTTTCATTGGTGTGGAACTGTTACAATTGATAAAAGCCCTTGGGTTCACTGCATAGTGTAGTTCCATGAACTTTTGTTTTGTTATTCTGTTACCATAAATATAATCTAACATTTCCCTTTTAACTACATTTAGATATATTTCAGTGCTGCTACTTACCTTCACAATGTTGTGCTACCATCATCACCATCCATGACCAAAACATTTCCACCATTCCAAATAAGAACTCTGTACATTTTAACCCTTAACTTTCTATTATTCCCTATCCCCACACTGTCCCCTGGTAACCTATGTTTTAGACTCTGACTCTATGTCTTGGTTTATTCTAATTATTTCATATCAGTGAGATCATACAATATTTATCCTGTTGTGTCCAGCTTATTTCACTCAACATGATGTCTTCAAGTTTCATCCATGTTGTTACATGTGCCAGGACTTCATTCCTATTTACAGCTGAATAATATTCCATTGTATGTCTATATCACATTTTATTTATCCATTCAACGGTTGATGGACACTTGGGTTGCTTCCATCTTTGGGCAATTTTAAGTAATGCCTCTATGAATACCATTGTATAAACATCTGTTCAAGTCCCTGTTTTCAATTCTTTTAGGTATATACCTCATAGTAGGATTGCCACGTCATATGGTAATTCCATACTTAACTTTCTGAAGAACTGCCAAACTGTTTTCCACAACAACTGCACCATTTTACATTCCCACCAGCAATGAATCAGTGTTCTTATTTCTCCACTTCCTGTCCCACACTTGTAATTTTCTGCTATTTTTTAATAGCAGCCATTCTAATAGGTATGAAATGGTATCTCATTGTGGCTTTGATTTGTATCTACCAGATGGCTAATGATATTGAAGATCATTTCATGTGCTTTCTGGCCATTTGTATATCTTCTTTGCAATAGTGTTTCAAGAGTTTGTTTTTTCCTTTGTTCTGTCTCTCCTGGGGGTCACAGTTGGCAAATATCAATTTGTTCATTCTCTCTGCTTTTTAGTCATTTCTTCCCATTTGTTAGTTCAAATTCCATAATATTTATTTTTTCTATGATTTTGATTATGGGTTTTCCTTTCCAATTTGGGCTATTGGAATGTTCCAGAAACCTGCCTCAAAATAACAACAATAAGTTCCATTAAAATTATTTTATTTAAGTTGATGCTTTAGCAATGTTTCTTACACCCCAAATTTTTCAAAAAGTTGCTATAAAAAATCAATTGAACAGGTGTAACAATGGGACCTAATTTAATCTAGGCATATCCAGGGTGGCATTCCCTTAAGCCTGGCAACCAATCATT
>JAQZBX010050085.1:0-19751 GCA_029593785.1 Cabassous unicinctus | reverse complement strand
CACTGAGCCACATCAGTTTCCCTGAGTTGGTCTTTTCATTTGTTTTGATTGTTGTTTGTTTTTGTTTTTTTCAGGAGGCACCAGGAACTGAACCCAGTAATTCCCATGTGGGAGACGGGCGCTCAACCGCCTGAGCCACATCTGCTCCCTGCACCTTTTATTTAGAATGTTAAATGCCTCTCTCCCGAGGATGGCTTCTTTCTCCCTGTGCTATGTTTCTGCTCTTAGAACTTACTCTCTGACTTTCTTCTTTTGTGCCCAGGCTCAGCTGTGAGAGAATGGTGAGAGAGGGTTTAGAATCTGCCTTGGTTTCTTGGCACAGAGTGGGAGTCTACCTATCAGACAGAATCTTATCCACAGAAAACTCCTGGCTGCTTAGGACACACTAAGTCTATGATTAATCTCAGGCAAAATTATCAGACTCCACTTTCCCATCTTCAAAGACTCTCTGGGCAAATCTTGACTGGATTACAACAGGACCAAATTGTGTGTAGTGGAGCTGGGAAAGCAATGAGCAGGAATTGCTAGGAGTGGTGCAGGGTAAAGGGCATGTATCTATGAGAATGAGAAAGTAGCTGTAAGCTCCTGTGGAGCAAGGCAATAACCACTGATAATCAGGACTAAAAGATTCTTGTGTGGTACTAGAGTAGTAATAAACAAATAGAGCTCTTCCCTTCTTGGCTTCAGTTTCCCCAAAACTGCAATAGATTAGACTTTGTGATTTCTAAAGGTCTTCTAAATATTTATTGAGTACTTATAATTTAAAGGTATGGGGGGAAGCGGGTGTGGCGCAATGGATAGAGCACCCGTTTACCATATGAGAGGCCCCGGGTTCGCTTCCCGGGGCCTCCTTGTGAGGGCAGGCCGGCTCACGCGCCGCCGTGGGCTGATGCGGCAAGACCTCACAGCAAAGGGGAGATAAGCAGACACAGAGAAGACACGCAGCCAATGGACACAGCAGCACAAGCAGCAAGGGGGGGATAAATAAAATAAATAAATAAATAAATAAATAAATAAATAAATAAATAAATATGGGGTGTGTATTCTACTCTCCCTTGCCAGAAATCCCCATATTCTTTGCAACTCTTTATTTTTTTTTCATTTGAAATAATTTTGAACTTACAAAAAAGTTGCAAGAATAAAATAAAATAAAAAAAAACAATACAGAGAACTCCAATATACCTCCTGCCCAGATACCCAGATTTACCAACTTTTAACATTTTGCCACATTTGTTATCCCATTCTATCTATCAACTTGTCTGTCTATCATTGATCTTTCTATTTCTAAACATTTGGGGGCAGGTTGCATGTATCACGCTCCCTTAACACGTAAAACTTCCATATACATTTCCTAAGAACAAGGAATGTCATTTATGTAACCATATTCATATTAAGTACAGTTATCAAGTTCTAGAAACTTAACTTTGCTATTAACCATACAGTCTATCTTCCAATTTTTAAAAAAAGATTTATTTTATTTATTTCTCCCCATCCCGTTGTCTGTATTCGTTGTGTCTGTTTGTTGTATGCTGGTCTTCTCTTTTTGGGAGGCACCAGGAACTGAACCCAGGACCTCCCACATGGGAAGGAGATACCTAATCACCTGAGCCATCTCCGCTCGCTGCTTTGTTGAGTCTCTCATTGTGTTTCCTCGCTGTGTCTCTTGGTTCCATCATGTCACTGCATCATCTTGCTGCGTCAGCTCACCATGCCAGCCCGTCGCGTCAGCTCACTGTCTTGCACGTCTTCTCCAGGAGGCACCAGAACTGAACCCAGATCTCCCATGTGGTTGGGGGAAGCCCAGTTGCCTGAACCACATCTGCTTCCCCCAGTTTTTACAATTAGCCCAATAATGTCCTTTTGGGCATTTCTACTCTATCATTAGATCTAGTCCAGGATTATGTATTGCATTTAATTGTTATTGTCTTTTTAGTCTCTCTTTTTGTTTTTTAAAATTGTGGCAACATACATACAACATACAATTTCCAATCTCAACCACTCAGAAGCATACAATTCAGTGGCATTAATCACATTCATAACGTTGTGTTACCATCACCACCATCCACTACCAAAAGTTTTCTTTCATCCCAAGCAGAAACCCTGCACCCATTATGCACTAACACCTCATTTCAACTCCATCCCTCTCCACCACTGGTACCTGTATTTTACTTTTTGTCTTTATGATTTTCTTGCAGTTCTTTAGGCTGTCTTAATGTCATGGAGCACCACACTACATTCCAGTTATTTGGAGTCATGACATATCTTCCCCACTGAACTGATGGCCGGTGGATCCATATCTGGTTCTTGGTTTCCTCACACCCACAGGGAGTAGATGCTCTTTCACTCCTTTAACACTTTTATTGTGTGCCCGCTGTCTGCCAAGCACTGTGTTAGTTGGTGAAGATGCAAAGATAAAATGTCAAAGCTTCTGCCTTCAGAGAGGTCACAGTCCAGAAAGGAGATAACTGTAAGACAAAGACAATATAATTGTCTTGATGGAGTTTTGTTCAAAGTGTAGGAGAGTCTAGGAGAAGGAATGCCTGTTCTGTCTGACTGAATTGGAAGGTTTCCCTGAAGATCCAGGGCTTGAGATGAGTAAGATGACTAGTAGGGATATGTTACAAGGGAGGAGGACATTTGGGTGCAGTGGGAATGCCCTTTGTAAAGGCACAGATATGGGTGTGTTCTGGGAACTGCTCAGAATTCAGCATGACGGTGGATGTCAGCTTGTGAAATGCCCTTTATGCCATCCAAAGGACTCTAGTTTTACGATATAACCTAGCCAGGGGACTGAACAAATTTCCTACCTTACTCCAAAATAAGGGATTGTCACAATGACTCCACATTGGGCTGAGTAACCTCATAAGGTTCTTGAACTTAATCACAAGAAGAAGAGAACCCTGGAAAGGGAAGGGCATTATTGTAATAGGTGAAATGGGTACCCATTTCATTAGAATGTTTTAAAGAGATGTACTCATATTTTATTCTAGTCTTTAAACAAAAGTTTATACGAAAATAAGATATGACATATGAAAGCCAAAGAATAAAATAGTGGAAGTAAATAATGCATTTACAGTAATATTATTGAATGAGAATGGAATAAACTTCCCAATCAAAAGATATAGGCTGACAGAACAGATAAGAAAACATGAGCCACCCATATGCTGCCTACAAGAGACTCATCTTATACCCAGGGATACAAACCGCTGAGAGTGAAAGGTTGGGAAAAGATACTCCATGCAAACAGTAACCAAAAAATAACGGGGGTAGCTATAGTAATATAGGACAAAACAGACTTTAAGTGCAAAAAAGTTATATACAGAAGGTCATTATATATCAGTAAAAGGGACACTCCAACAGGAAGAAATAACAGTCATAAATCTCTATGCACCTAACCAGGGTGGCCCAAAATACACCAGGCAAACTCTGGCAAAACTGAAGGGAGAAATAGACATCTCTACAATAATCATTGGAGACTTCAACACACCACTCACATCATTAGATAGAACTAGACTGAAGATCAACAAGGAAACAGAGAACTTGAACAATATGATAAACAAGCTAGACCTAACAGACATATACAGAACGTTGCAACCTGACTCAGCAGGTTATACATTATTTTCAAGTGCTCATGGATATCTTTCTCCAGGATAGACCACATGTTGGGTCACAAGGCAAGTCTCAAAAAATATAAAGAGATTGAAATTATACAAAGCACCTTCTCAGAGCATATTGGAATGAAACTGGAAATCAATAATAGACAGGAAAGGGGAAAATTCACAAATGTGGTGAGCTAAACAACACACTCCTAAACAATCAGTGGGTCAAAGAAGAAATTGTAAGAGAAATTAGTAAATATATTGAGACAATGAAAGTGAGAGCACAACTTATCAAAACTTAAGGGATATAGTGAAGACAGTGCTGAGAGTGAAATTTATAGCCCTAAACGCCTATATTAAAAAAGAAGAGAGAGCTAAAATAAAAAATCTAACTGAACAACTGGATAAACTAGAAAAAGAACTGAAAACCAATCCCAAAACAAGTAGAAGGAAAGAAATAATAAAGATTATAACAGAAATAAATGAAATTGAGAACAAAAAAATGATGGAGAAAATCAACAAAACCAAAAGCTGGTTCTTTAAGAAGATCAATAAAATTGACAAACACTTAGCTAGACTAACAAAGAAAGAAAGAGAGAAGATGCCAATAAATAAAATCAGAAATTAAAGGGGGAAATTACAACAGATCCCACAGAAATAAGAGACTATTATGAGAAACTGTATATCAACAAACTAGACAACCTAGATGAAATGGGCAAATTTCTAGAAACACACAAACAAACTAATTGAGTCTACAAGAAATACAAGAACTCAACAAACCAATCACATTTAAAGAGAGTGAAACAGTCATCAAAAATCTCCCAAAAAAGAAAAGTCCAGGAACAGATGGCTTTACAGGTGAATTCTAGCAAGTGTTTCAAGAATTAACACCAATCCTGTTTAAACTCTCCAAAAAATTGAAGAGGAGGGAAAATGACTCAACACATTTTATGAAGCCAACATCACCCTAATACCAAAGCCAGATAAAGATACTACAAGAAAAGAAAATTACAGACCAACCTCTCCAATGAACATGGATGCAAAAATTCTTAACAAAATACTTGCAAATAGAATCCAACACCATATCAAAAGAATTATACACCATGACCAAGTGGGATTTTTTTCCTAGTATGCATGGGTGGTTCAACATAAGAAAATCAATTAATGTAATACACCACATTAACAAATTGAAGGAAAAAAACATGATCATCTCAATTGCTGCAGAAAAGGCATTTAAAAAATCCAGCATCCTTTCTTGATGAAAACAATTCAAAAGATAGTAATAGAAGGACAATTCCTCAATATGGTAAAGGGCATATATGAAAAACTCACAGCCAACATTGTACTCAATGGGGAAATGCTGAAAGCTTTCCCTCTAAGATCGGGAACAAGACAAGGATGCACACTGTTACCACTGTTAGTCTAGTCTTCTAGTTGTGCTAGAAGTTCTAGCTAGAGCAATTAGACAAGAAAACAAAACAAAAACAAACAAAAAAACACATCCAAATAGGAAAAGAGGAAGTAAAACTCTCACTATTTGCAGATGACATGATCCTATATTTAGAAAATTCTGAAATGTCTACCTCAAAGCTACTTGAACTAATAAATGAGTTCAGCAAAGTGGCAGGATACAAGATCAACACACAAAAATCAGTGATGTTTCTGTAAACTAGTATTGAACAATCTGAGGAGGAAATCAGGGGGAAAAATTCCATTTGCAATAGCAAGAAAAAGACTCAAATACCTAGGAATCAATTTAACCAAAGATGTACAGGATCTATATTCAGAAAACTAAAAAACAATACTAAAAGAAATCAAAGAAGACATAACCAATGGAAAGACATTCTGTGTTCATGGATTGGAAGACTAAATATCGTGAAGATGACAATCCTACCCAAATTGATTTATATTTTCAATGCAATACCAATAAAACCAACAGCCAACTTCACAGGAATAAAAAAGGCAATTATCAAATTTATTTGGAAGGGAAAGTGCACCCAAATAGCCAAAAGCATCCTTAAAAAGATGTGGGAGGACTTTCACTGCCTGACCTTCGAACATATTACAAAGCTACAGTGGTCAAAACAGTATGGAATTGGCATAAAGACAGACACATTGATCAGTGGAATAGAATTGAGAGTCCAGAAGTAAACCCTCACCTCTAGGGCCCACCGGTTTTTGACAAACCTACTAAGTTTACATTACTGGTACAAAACAGTCTCTTCAACAATTGGTACTGAGAGAACTGCATATCCATAAACAAAAAGGATGAAAGAAGACCACTATCTCATTCCCTCTACTAGAATCAACACAAAATGGATCAAGGACCTAAATATAAAAGCCAGGACCATAAAACTACTAGACGAGAATGCCTTCAAGATCTTGTGGTAGGTGGTGGTTTATTGGATTTACACCCAAAGCAAGAGCAACAAAAGGGAAAAAAAAAAATTGGACCTCCTCAAAATTAAACACTTTCGTACCTCAATGGACTTTTCAAAAGGGTGAAAAGGCAGCTGACTCAATGGGAGAGAATATTTGAAATCATATATTTGATAAGGGTTTAATATCCATGATATATATAGAGATGCTACAACTCAACAATAAAAAGACAATCCAAGTAAAAAATGGCAAAAGACTTGAAAAAAAGAAAACAAAACAAAAAAAGAAACAAACAAAAAGACTTGAATAGACATTTATCCAAAGAAGAAACACAAACGGCAAAAAAACATATGAAAAAATGTTCAACATCACCAGCAATTAGGGAAATGCAAATCAAAGCTACAATGAGATATCATTTCACACCTATTAGAATGGCCACCATTAAAAAGACAGAAAACTACAATTTGTTGGAGAGGATGTGGAGAGATAGGAAGCTTATTCACTGTTGGTGGGAATGTAGAATGGTACAGGTACTGTGGAGGACTGTTTGGCAGTTCCTAAAGAATTTGAATACAGATTTGACACATAACCTGGCAATACCACTACTAGGTATACCCAGAAAAACTGAGAGCAGTGACATGAACAGACATCTGAACACTGATATTCATTGTGGTGTTATTCACAATTGACGAAAGATGGAAACAACCCAGGTGTCCATCAATCGATGAATGGATAAACAAACTGTGGTGTATACATGCAATGGAATATTATGCAACTGTAAGAAGAAATGAAGTCGTGAAGCATATGACAACATGGATGAACCTGGAGGACATTGAGTGAAGCAAGCCAGACACAAAAAGACAAGTACTGTATGATTGCGCCACTATGAACTAAATATGTTGTGTAAACTTGTGGAGTTAATAACTAGAATATAGGACACCAGAAAATAGAATGACATTTGAGAATGGAAAGCTGTGGGTTAATCTGTGCAGAATTGGTAAAAAGGTTGTTTGTTAATCTTTGGAAATGAATAGAAAAGGTGAAAGCACATCATAGTGTTTGTAACTAGCAGCAGTATTGTATGACACTGGCTGAAAGTGAAAATCTAAGATCATGTGTATTACTAGAAGGAAAGCTAAAAAAGGTAATATGAAAATGTATAGCATTGTGAAACCCCATGTGAAATATGAACATGGGTAATATTGCATATATACGACTGTTTTTCTCTAAAACTGAACAAATGTATGTTAATGTTACAAGATGTTAATATCAGGCAAAAAAAAAAACAAAACAAAACCCCACAAACATTACTGCTAAGTGAGAGAAACCAGAGACAAAGTACTACATATTATATGATTCCATTTACATAAAATGAAATATAAATCAAATTATAATGATGGAATTAGATTAGTGGTTATGTAGGGCTGGGAAGGATAGAGGGATTGAGAGGTAACTGCCAAGGGGTGTGCAATTTTTCTTTTTGGAGCAATGAAATTGTATTAACTTTTTTTTGTGGTGCTGAATGCACAACACTGTGATTATACTAAAAGCCATTGATTGTACACTTTGGATGGATTGTATGGAATGTAAATATATCTCAGTAAAACTGCTTTAAAGGGTTTTTTTTTCAATTTTTTTTTTTAGCATGGGAACTCATTAAATCTTTGTTGTATGAATGAGAAATAGTGGGAGGGTCAGACTTACAGAAATTTAATAGTAGTTAAGAGCATTTCTTTTTTTTTTTTAAAGATTTATTTTATTTATCCCCCCCTTTGCTGCTTGTGCTGCTGTATCCATTCGCTGTGTGTCTTCTCATCTCCCCCTTGCTGTGAGGTCTTGCCCTCACAAAGAGGCCTCCGGACACGAACCCGGGCCTCCCATATGGTAAACGGGGGCTCTATCCACTGAGCCACACCCGCTTCCCAAGAGCATTTCTTAATCTTGTGGTCTTGGGTAAGTTACTTAACCTCTTTGAGCCTGTTTCTTTTTTTGTGAAGTGGGAATTAAAAAAAAACTCAACCAGAAAGGGTTGTTGAAATTTAAAACAAATTATATATAATACACTGACATGAGTAAGCCTGCACTTGATAAAAACTTTTTTAAAAAAGATATCCGTTTTACCCAATACATATAACATATGTTATACATATATATATAACAAACAATCCAGTAATCTCTGTGACCAGTTTTCTTCTCTGCAAAATGGGTCCTTCAATTTCACCTTTTCATAGTACCGCATTCTAATTCAATTTTCTAATTATTTTCCCGGCCATACTCTTAGATTATAACTAAATTATCTGTATTCTGTTTACCCAGCTAGACTTAGCTCTATGAGACCAGAGTCTTTTCAAAATTTACAACAGTACCCACAGTTCCCACAACTACTGGGCTTCTAACAGCTCAATAAATGTCGAGGAAAGGAATCAGCGTCAAGTCTACGTTGTTGCTAGGGCTCAACGAATTGGTAAAGTATGAGATAGGGAACCAAAGCCAGAGGCTCCCAAGACAATCTTGAAGCTTCTGGAGACTTCCAAACGACCTCTATTAATTCCAACCCTTAGCAAGAATGCAGCTCTTCACGGGTCACAAAAGGTTAAATCCGTTGCCTAGTATCCCAGAAAAGAGAGAGCTGGAGCGCCCCAGGGTGAGCCAAGTTCAACTGCAACCCCGCCTCAGGTCTTGCAGGGTCTAAAGAATCTGTCTAAGGCCACCCAGCGCTCAAGAGATGAAGCCAGACTTCCGGCGCTTTCAAAAAGGTTTCCGACTAGAGCACCCTGAGTTTGCCCTGCAAACCGCCTGCCGCACCGGCCCTAGCAAGCTGCGGGATTCTGGGCTCAGCTCTCGCGCCACGTGGCATTCGGAAGTTGTCCTCAAGAGCCAGGGGGAAGGGGGCGGAGCTTGTCCTGAGGTCTCCCCAGGGCATGATGGGAGCTGTAGTTTCTCTCCGGGCACAGAAGGGCCCGCAGTCCCTTTGCTTTTGCCTGATAAGTAGCACTTCCTCGGTGTAAGGCATTCAAACAAAGTATCCCTTATCATAGGCGCAGCCTGGCTATCTCCGAAAAAAGTCGTGAAAGGGAAGAAACAAAGGAAGAAGGGAACTCGAATGCTTATCGGTGGGGAAGAGAAAGGGTTAACGGTTGCTACGCATGCGCACGGAGGGCCCGTAGGTGGGTGGGGACGGAAATACGTCTCCCGATAGCAGTGTTTTCCCCGGAAGTGTCTTCCCTCCTCCCGGGTCTTCTTGGACGCGGCTTTCTTACCTCATTTGTCCTCGCCCCTCCCCGTCCTTCTACGCGTTTTGGTTCCTGGTTGGTGCTTCCTGGTTGCAGCCGCGGCAGTGAGTATGAGTGTCACGGACCCCGAGCCGCCCGCGGCCAGGGGACCCTTATCTGCCTTCCGCGTCGTCTCCTGGGCTGTGGAACTTGCTCGTGTTTCCGCGCCGGCCTCCGTTCCCCATCCGTTTCCCATTCCGGGCGGCGCGGGGCGCGGCTTGTGTTCTCAGCCGCACGCCGCCCCTGGACGTCCACGTTGCTTTGCCCCTCCAAGGCCTGAGGCGATGGTTCAGGGGCTGCGCTCCCGCGACCTCCGTGGGAGGTGCCGTTTCTGCCCTTTTTAAATCTCTCACCCGCGCCCCCCATTCTCCTGCCTTTTGGGGGAGCCGGTCAGTCTTTTAAACACGGAGGTCCCGCTGCGCGGAGAGGGAGCCCGGCCCGATGGAGCCGAATTGTGCTGGGCCAACTGCAGCCTTTTCTGTCAGCAGCAGCAGCAGCTGCAGCAGTGGGGGGAAAATTCTGGATATGTGCCTCCTCCCTCGTGTAAAACAAGAGACTTGAACTATGTTCACTAAGATTTCCTTTATCTCTCATATCATTGTGAGCCGACTGTTGCCTTCAACTTTAAGAAAGCTGCCGACGCAATTGGAAAAACTGGCTGGGTTCTAGCCACAGCTCCGACACTGACTTGCTGGTTATTCTAGAGATGTCTTCTTTATGCTGAGTTTACCTTTATTTCAGAGTACTGTATTGAATTGGGACATCTTTTAGCGCCTTTTTAGCTCAGTGAATAAATAAGTTTTTCTGAACCCGTTTTTCTATGTATAAATGAGGGCATTCAATTTGATGACTTTCAGGTTCCTTCAAGCTCTTTACTATATTTTGAATTCTTAGGCTACCACATCCAAAGAATTTCAAGTGAACTTTGTGTGTATTTGAGACAGTATTATGTTTTTGGGACAGTTAAGCACTGCTGTTTTCAAGAGAATCCGAGGGTGGGGAATGAACTGAGGAAGTGGTCATGAGGATTTGTAGTAGAAATGGGGATTCTAAGACAGCTATAAGGGTAAGAGACTGCTGGACTAAAGGAAAAGGGTGGAGGGCAAGGTGGCAAAGGAAGTGATTGGAGATAGGGTTAGTTCTCCTAAAATTATTTTACATATCCCAAGAACAGCTGGGACATGTATGAATAAATTTAACCTTAATTTTCTCCCACCAAGATCTTGTGTTCTGTTTTTCTGTTCTTTGTGACCATTCTTTCACCCCTTTGGATTTTCTATCCCAGTCAGATTTGATTAAAAGTGGCAATCACATTTGAAGAATGGAAGAAATTTTAACACTACAGCCAGCTTATTTGTGTTTCAAATCTCTCATTGTCACAACAGCTTAATAAGAGTAAGTCAGAAATTTTAAGTTGAAAATCAGCTGTGTATTAATCACTTTCCAAATGAAAGTTGTGGATTTGGTTTAAATCTGCCTGAGATGGAGGCCTCTGTCATCAAGAATGAACATCTAGGCTAATGGTTTTATAAAAGTGCTTTGGAAGGAAATAAGAGCAAAATGTCTGGAGTGACCAGCAGGCAGACTGTTAGGACAGTAAGATTGGCTTTAGAGGTTACATAAATAGATTCTGAAAGCTTAAATAAGTTGTAAGTTGTCTAGTTTAAATAAATTCAGTGATGAATATTGCTCCCTCTTTTGAGTGGTAAGAGCCTCTGCAGGTATTCTCTGTAGCTGCTTTATGTCTGTTGAGCCATTTTTATTTTTTAAATAAGTTTCATTGCCAAATTTATATTTTATAGTTTATAATTTATAAGAGCCATCTTTTTTGGTTATGGGATTGCTATGGCCTTTTGAATACCAAATTGGGAGACTCTTGGATGGTAAACTGACAAATTTAAGATGTATGCTTTTCCTTCCAATTAAAATGCCTCTTTCATAGTTTTTATACTCCACTGAGAAGTAAAGTAGATATATCTGTGGCAAATTTAGGTGTTAGAACCATGCAAATATAGCATTGAAGAAATTTAAAAAATATATATTTGAAATGTATTTATTTACTTTTAATTTTATTTGGAAAGCCTACTGAACACTTGGCTGAGAGGGAAATGTCAGGCAGTCCAACTGTATTCTTAGCTAGCTGCTCAATTTTGATAGGCCTCATTCTCTCTCTGGATGTCAGTTTCCTTATCTGTAAATTGAGGAGGTTGTGTGAGATAATGTGGAAAGCCCCTTCCAGATTTAAAATTTTGAGACTGTCACAGGGCCTTTAATGTTAAATAGTTAAAGTATGCTTGGGAATTGTATAGATTTATCAAGAAGCTGAGAAAATCTTCTGAGTCAAGATGTATATATTTCTTATTCGTCCTCCAAGTATTCGTTGTTTTTTTTTTTTTTTTAAGTAAATTAAATGCATTAGAATGTAATTAAAGTAGTAACATAAATCAAAACAGTCTCAGGCAAACCATAACCCTGGCGTACATAAGCTACCTAAAGAGAGCAAGTTATGCTGAGCACAATTTTCAAGTACAGAAGGTACAAAATCCTCTTAAAGGCCATAGGGGCTAAATTGTTAAATTCATTTTTCTACATTTCAGGGAAAGAGATAAACCCGTAGACCCAAGGAAGTCAGTTTTTATTATGTTTCTTTAGTTTATTTTTGGCATACGTTCACAGGTGTGCCTATGGCTCTATTCTTAATCCCTTTCCTTTGGGATGGCTCCAGGAGTAGTGCAAATTTGTAACTGTAATTTAGCTCTTTAATTTTTTTTTTTGCTGCACCAGAATTATGTTTTATCTTAAGTCCACACTGAATCCTCAGGATGGATCCAGTGAGGATTTTGAAAGAAGCATAATTCCTTTGACTTCTTTTAGAATTAATTTATCTATTAAATAAAAAGGAAAGGGTTCTTTTTAAATTTGAATTCTTCTGAGTCTAACATTTCAATATAAACTGATAAATACTATAAGGATTATTAATCAGACAACCACATTCAACTTGTATGGTAATAACAGTGTAGCAATCTGAAAGTAGTGCAGTGAGAGAATGGATATTTTGTACTAAAAGGAAAAAGCATTAAAAGTTGGTTTATTTCTGTAAAACAAAACAAAAACCCCAGCACTAGTGTAATGCAGTTTTGACTTCTGTTCATATGATTCTTGGGCATCATCTAGTCATGTTACCAAAACTATATGCTGACATTTTGGGCAGAGAATTGGAAAGCCAAGAAAACTACTGTTCTTTCTTAATTATATCTCTGTAGCTAGAAGTGGAGTAGAAAGAATAAATTGTCATTTTTATTGTTCTCTAGGCTGTCCCTGATTTTTGAACAAATAGAAGTTCTTGTTTTGATCAGTATTCCATCTATACCTAATTGAAACTTCTTGTATAGATTTTTACTTGGTGATAAGAGAATTTAGACTTTGGAATAGTTGAAGACAGCTGTGAAACTCATCCTATCATCATTTCCATATTTTAGACACATATTAGATTTATCAGGACTGAAGAACAAATGCCTGATTATATTATTCATTTATTCATTCATTAATTCAACAAACATTTATAAAGGTTCCACTAAATGCCAGTCACTTTGTTGGCTTTGGGGATCCATTGTTTAAAAAAGTGCATGTAGTTCCTGCCCTCTTGGGGTTTGTGATCTGTGACTATGGGAGGTTTATATTGAATAAGTAATTATTCATGTGATGAGTGTTTTGAAATATAAGGTGCTATGAAGTCTATAAGAGCGGCACTCAGTTTAGTCTGGTGGGTCAAGGAAGCCTGCCTGAGGATGTGTTGTTTAAGCAGAGCTTAAGGATGAGCAGGATTTAACATGCTTATAATAAGAAGGTGTTTCTGTTTATGCTTTTATTCTGAAAGCTGTTGAGTTTTGCCTCAATTTTAGGTCCTTCGTAAGTTTGTATTTCACACATATAAATAAGCCAGGATTTTTTATGGACTCCTTTGGTCAAGGGTCAGAGGGGCCATGAGATTAATTTTTTATTTGAGAATGAAAATCACCACCAAAACAATAAATTTGATAATTATTTCCTGTTGTAGATTTCAGTCATAGTTGAAATGATATTTCTGTATGAGAATGTATACCTGAAAAGATGACATACAGAACTAGAACCAAGGAGAAGATGAAGAAAGTTTGTAACAGAGCTACTTAAAGTCTTTTTGTGATTTTTGTAAAAATGATTGATTGATTGATTGATTTCTCCCCACCCCCTTGTTGTTTGCACTTGCTGTGTCTGTTCGTCTTCCTTGTTTCTTTAGGAGGCACTGGGACCCGAACCCAGGACCTCCGATGTGGGAGGGAGGTGCCTAATCGCTTGAGCCACTTCCAATCCCTGCTTTGTTGTGTCCCTTATTATGTTTTTTCCTCCCCGTATCTCTTGTTGTGTCATCTTGTTGTGTCAGCTCGCTGTGCCTGCCTCTTGCATTGGCTCGCTGTCTTCTTTAGGAGGCACCGGGAACCTCTGCTCCCTGCTTTGTTGTATTTCTCATTATGTTTTTTCTTCTTATGTCTCTTGTTGTGTCATATTGTTGCATCAGCTTGCCGTGCCTGCCCGTTGCGCCAGCTTGCTGTCTTCTTGAGGAGGCAGCAGGAACTGAATCAGGGACCTCCCATTTGGTAGGTGGGAGCTCAGTCGCTTTAGCCACATCCGCTTCCCCTTTTTGTGATTTTTTAACATTTTGGGGAACATGTATTTGGTGTCTGCAGAAATGGGTCTTAACCTGCTTTTCCTCTCCAACATACCTGAGAAATATGTTATTTCCATTAATAATATAACTCAATTTGTTAGTAGTAATTCTCATTTGGGAGGCTTGGACATTATTAGAGTAGGTCATAATATGATTTAGAAATCGTTGCGGAAAAGGTATTCTAAGGGAAACAGATATGGCTCAAGCAATTGGGCTCCCGTCTACCATATAGGAGGTCCAGGGTCCAATTCCTGGGGCTTCCTGGTGAAAGGCAAGCTGGCTCGCGTGGAGAGCTGGCCCAAGCAGAAAGCTAGCCCATGTGGAGCATTGGCCTGTTCAGGAGTGCTGGCCCACCTGGAGAGCTGGCACAGTGAGATGACTCAACAAAAAGAGACAGAGGAGAGACAACTAGAGATGCAGCAGACCAGGGAGCTGAGGTGGTGCAAGAGATTGAGCACCTGTCTCCCACTCCAGAAGGTCCCAGGATCAGTTCCTGATGCCACCTAAAGAGAAGACAAGCAGACACAGAGAGCAGACAGTGAGCGCAAAATGAGGGGCAGGGGGAGAAATAAATAAATAAATCTTTTGGGAAAAAATGGCATTCTAAGAGAAAAGGGTATTTTAATATGTCATTGAGAAAAATGTTGACCTTCATGCAGAACTTGGCCCTAAGGGGTGACATCATTATGTAGTAAACACACATGATCTGAGCTTTTAAAATACATTCTTTGCATGACTTTGTCTTTTACAGAATCAACATTACTGACTTTCCATGATGTTTGGTGGTTATGAGACCATAGAAGCATATGAAGATGACCTGTATCATGAGGAGTCATCGAGTGAACTGAGTGTTGATAGCGAGGTGGAATTTCAGCTCTACAGCCAAGTTCATTATGCCCAAGATCTTGGTAATGTTATCAGGGAGGAAGAATATGAGGAAAACAACTCTGGGAATTCTGAATCACTGAGTAGTAAATCAAATCAGAAGAATCTAATTGTCCTTTCAGATAGTGAAGTGATCCAGCTATCTGATGGGTCAGAGGTCATCACTTTATCTGATGAAGATAGTATATATAGATGTAAAAGAAAGAATATTAGAGTCCAAGCACAAGAAAAGACCCGAGGTCCTCCTGCTTCTCTCCATTCTGAGTTGGCTGATAAGAAATGTAAGAAGGATATTGGGAAACTTAAACCTGAAGAGAAATCTGTTATGCTCCGAGAGGTCATGATTATAGAGGTCAGTTCAAGTGAAGAGGAAGAGAGCACCATTTCAGAAAGTGATAATGTGGAAAGCTGGATGCTTCTGGGATGTGAAGTAGATGATAAAGATGATGATATCCTTCTCAACCTTGTGGGATGTGAAAACTCGGTTAATGAAGGTTAGTATCATTGGCCATTTTGAAAAATAGTATCACCTTTAATCAGGAAGACTGTTTTTTCTAGACAAAACACCAATAGGGTCTGCTTTAATTCCTCACCTTCCAGTCATATTTATTTATTTATTTTTGGCTTGTTTCTCGTGAGACTCTCTTACCAATGACTACTCTAACAGTGGTTTGTCTGAACACCAGAAAAAGTATGTCAATACCAAAGACACTCTGCTTCTGCTGTAAGCAAATTCATAGCTGCTGCTTCCTGTTTGGCTAGAGCCAGTTCTGGACCTGCACAGGTGAGTACTCTATCAGCATCTGACATTGGCCCTGTGCTCTTATTCTGCCAGTTTTACTGGGTGTGCCTCTTCCTAAGTGATTTGCTAACCCAGGAGCTAGTCTGGTAAGCATGAGGAGTATCTAGTACACAGAGGATATGGGATCAGAATTAAGATTTTAGGAACTCCACAGTCAGGCAGGGACTGTGAAGAGCTGAAAGTCTACAGTAGTCTGTAGGAGAGACTGGAAATTCTGAGAGCCACATCATTGAGGATTGAAATTTCGGTGTTAACTTTTGTCTCCTTTATCACATGTAGTCATCTAGTCTTGATCCTAGTTCCTTTAAAAAGTCCTTTCCTTTCATTTCCTTCTTGTTATACCTGATGCTTAGACTCTTGAAATAGTTTCCTAAATGGTTTCCTTCCTTTATAAATCTGCCCTGTACACTGTTATTAAACTGGTCATCTTGCAATGTCCTCTTAATCATGGTACTTTACTGTTATTCCAAAACCTTTGATGGCACCCTGCTCTCCTCAGAGGAAATGATGACCTTGAATGTAGACCATGCTTTGGAGCTCCAGGGATCAGCAACCTTTTTTTTAGCTAGATATTTTAGTCTTACAGGCCATAGGATCTCTAACTACTTGACTCTACCCTTCTAGTGTGAAAACAGCCATAGATAATACCTAAACCTTATTTACAATAACAGGATGCTGGCCTAGGCTTTAGTTTGCTGACCCTGAAAATTTGACAGCAAAAGGAAGAAAAGAAATAGAATAGTAGCTAGAACACAAAACCAGGATCAAGGGAAGTTTTCTCAGAATAAGGGAGCCTCTAATAATGATTTTAGGTAGAAGGGAAGACATTTTAGGTAGAAGGGAAGAGATTAAACTTGTATGATTGATTGTGTAAGGGAGGGGCTAGGTAAGAGATGGGATCAGGTGTGTACGTTGATGACTTAGTCTTAAAAAAGGAGGAGGCACACCACTAATTGCAAAATCTTCAAACATTTATAGAGGTAGTGAAGAAAGGATAAATTCACATGGATTGAGGAAGTGAGGCAGGTGGATGAAGGTACTTATGAAGTTGCCTTTGATTTTCTTGGAAAAGTAAAAGCACAAGTGGGAGTGGAAGTAGGAAGGGGATAATTGGAAACTTAAAATGTGGAAAGGATGTTAAAGTGCTATGGGGAACATTATAAAGCAGTGGTTCCCAATATTTTGAAGATAAAATTTTTTTGTGGACCCCCACATGACTGGTTATAATTTCACTGTTAATTTAGAAAATGCATATAAGCAAAAACCTACTCATCAGTACTCTCTTAAATGACTTTGTATTTTATTAACCACAACAGTGTCTACACATTTGAAAAATATTAATACTTAAATGTGGAAGATAGTCTTTATATAAAATATTAATACTTAAATGTGGGAGACAGTCTTTATGTTATTAATAATGCCTCTTTATGTAATAATTAGTTACTCATTGCAGTAACTAATTCTGCAGCTCCCCAGGAATCTGAAGCTCATAGGTTGGAAATCATTGCATTAATGAATCAAGAATAAGAGAATAAAAAGATAGCTTAGAAGTAGTATTCTGACAAAATTAAAACAGTGGGAACTTGTGTTGAACTTGCTCTGAAGGCTTCCATACCTTTTTTCAGTAATACTTGCCAGCCTAGAGCAAGAGGAATAAAACCAAATGATCTGCTGTTAAGCATAAAATTATAGAAGGTCAAAGCAAGCACTTTAGCTTACTCCTCTTCTTTCTCTAAGTTGCCTTCTCCTGAGATCCCACCCACTTTCATTCGTCACTTCTGTGTTCGTGATCAAATTGGCAGCAGCTTTTTTTTTTTTTTTTACTTCTTTCTTGAGTCAGCACCCCATTTCACCTTATTGAATATTTCCATTTGGGTATCTTATTGTCATATCTGACATACTGAAATGAAAGCTTGATAAATTATTAAAAAGTGCTTGTCATCTTTCCCTTAAACCAGCTTTCTGTTTGCTGGTTTCTATTTTTCTTTTGATAATAGTCAGGAATCCAAAAGATTCTTACTAAAGAATCTGCAGAGATGCTGAAATTGATGGCAGAATCAAGTAGGTTGGGAAAAAGATGAAATAGGGACTGAATTCATTGAGGAACTTGGAACTTTGTTGAGTATGGTAAATAATGGTGATGAAAAAATGGAGAGTTAACTGATATGGCTCTAAAGGAGAAGTAGAGTAATGACAGATGATGGACATGGTATGTCACTGGAGTGGTTACTGGTTACATGACATTACATGACATTGTTGGCAAAAGTCAGGTTAGTTTAAAAAGGAGGCAAGTGGAGGAAGTTCATTTATTAATAAAATTTTATTGTATAAGTGTTGGGTCATGGAGAGGAAAGACAGTCTAAAAGGAGCTAACTGTATAGTGTGGGTGACCTATAAAAGACAAATAATTAAAATGCTGAATTGTATGGGAACATGGGAAGAGACTTACTTTAAAATTGACAGGGAAAGACTTGATGGAAGCCAGGATGCTAGAGTTGAGTTTTGAAGGATGAGTAGTAGTTTTCTAGCTGGAGAGAGATATTAGGATAGAGGTTGGTTTGCAGTAGGTTTGAAGTGGAGAGAATAGCATGTGCAAAAGCATAGCCATATTACACGGAACAATGGATTTGGGGATATGAAGGTGTTTTAGTCTGGTTGGTAAGGAGATAGTTGGGGGAATGAGGTAATATAAGCTTAGTAAGGCCACTAGGGGTTAGATCATAAAAGGGCTTTCTGTGACAGTCTTAAAGAATTATCCTCAAAGTCCTGGAGTCATTGAAGGATTTTAAGCAGGGAAGCAGCACGTTTGTATTTTTATTTTATAGAATTCTAGTGGTTACGTGTGGGTTTATTTGTAGAGTTGGCAATTTTCAAAATGGGGGTGGGGTGGGTTTCTATTTTATTCTGGACTAAAAATAATGAGAACAGAATTAACTAGTCAGTGGTAGTGCGGATAGCAAGGAGAAAGTGAATTTGAGAGAGCTTTAGGTGGGAGTGTAGGCATAGCTTGGTAACTTACTGGGTGAGAGTAATAGAGGAAGGAATTGATAATATTAACTTCATGGTTATAAAGATGGGGAACACAAAAGGAGGAGCAGGTTAACTGGGAGGTGACTTACGACAGAACAAGTATTTCTCAGGGCAAAAGTGAAAGAGAGAGAGAAGGGGTAGTGAGGATGGGGTGGGGGCAGCTGAGCCATATGGAAATGAGAATTCTGGAGGAAAGGGAATGATGGATTTAGTCAAATTTATCTTATAGGAACGAAGAAAAGGTTAGTAATCAGATATATAGAAATTTGTGGGCAAACAATTTTAGTATGCTTTATAAGCAGGTAACATTACTGCTTTAACTGCATTTTTTTTTGGGGGGGGGAGGGCTATATTTGTATTTTTATTGAGGTGAAATTCACATAACATAAAAGTAACCATTAAAGTGTACATACAATTCGCTGGCTTATTTAGTACATTCACAATATTGTAGAGACATAACCTCTATCTAGTTGCAGAATATTTTCATCACTCCCAAAGAGACTACATACCCATTAAGCAGTCATTTCCACTGACAACCACTAATCTGCTTTCTGTGTCTAAGGATTTACCTATTCTGAATAGTTCATATGAATAGAATCATACAATATATGACTTTCTGTGTCTGGCTTTTTTCACTTCGTGTAATGTGTTTGAGGTTCATCTATGCTGTAGCGTGTATCAGTACTTAATTCCTTTTTATCACTGAATAATATTCCGTTGTGTATACCATATTTTCTTATTCATTTATTAGTTGATGGACATTTCGGTTGTTTCTACCATTTATTGTGTGTAGTACTGCTGTGAACTTTTGTGTGTAAGTATTTGTTAGAATACCTGTTTTCAATTCTTTTGGGTATATACCAAGGTGTGGGTAATTCTGTGAGTCACATGGTAATTCTGTCTTTAACTTTTTGAGGAACTGGTAAACTATTCCATAGTGCCTGCCATTTTATTATTCCCACTAGCAGTATACAAGTGTTCCAATTAATTGCATTGTTTTTCACTATGTTTTTTATCATGTTGCAATTCCTATTTGATTTGCTGGCAGGCTTCTTTGTTGTTTCTTAACAGTTCTTTCT
>JAQZBX010050084.1:0-19752 GCA_029593785.1 Cabassous unicinctus | reverse complement strand
CCAAAAAAAAAAAAAAAAAGGGTACTACTTTCTTCTTTCTTTCATATGTACCATACTTTAGGGGAGAGAGGGGCCAGTGTTTGGACACTGTTGATTTAAAAAATCTTATTTTCAGGATCATAATTACGGAGCCCCTCCTCCTCCGACACCTCCTGCTTCTCCCCCTGTCCAGACGATCATCCCTCGTTCTGACCTGAATGGCCTGCCGTCGCCCGTAGAGGAACGCTGTGGAGACAGCCCGAACTCTGAAGGAGAGAGTATTCCTACCTGGTGTCCTTGTGGTCTTTCTCAGGATGGCTTCCTTCTCAATTGTGACAAGTGCAGGTAAGATCATGTCCCATCTAAATTCAAGCCTGGGTTGCTGGGATTAGGGTTTCTTGTTAGTGGGGAAAAGCTCAAAGTATTCTTTCTTGTGTTTGTTAATGTAGATGATTCCTTAGTGCTCCTTGGCTCGAATTCTCTGCACTAGGTGAGAATTGTTGACAACAAGGAATGAGAGATTGATGTTAAAGCTTTTGAATTTGATATGAAATTTAATTTCCTGGAAACATTTGGTAGGTGGGAGGGTGGGGGTAGTCTATGCAGAGACACTTCTCCCATGTGTTCTATGATTATGATGTGCACTGCATGCTTGTTGGAAGGACTACTTTAAGTTTATTTTCCTCTTTAGGGGAATGAGCAGGGGGAAGGTTATTAGACTTCATCGGCGGAAGCAGGACAACATATCAGGTGAGTGGAAGATGGGTGAGACCCACGTTTTGACATATAAATGTTTTGTGATTTAAATATTCGTTTCAAAAACCCCTTTAAAGTTCCCACATCCCCTGCTCTTTTAGTAGAAAAGGATAGGTGTCCTTTCAAGACTACTGTCAAGTTTTACCTTCTTTTTTTGAAACGGTTTCTTTTTTACTCTTTTCGTGAATTAAATGTATCCGGAAACACCATTTTAGCCCTGTGGTGATGAAAGTTTTCCTTGTTAGAACAAAAAAGAGGGTCCCCTATCTGTATTTCAGATTGAAGCAGTGCAACTTGGGCATTGCATACAAGAGGAGAAATACAGTGTAGAACGGGGCTTATATGTTTAATGAATGCCAGTAACATGGGAAAAATCTTGTTTTCATAAGGAAGGTGGTATTTATATTCTACAGATGATGGACTTAAGCATAGAAATAATGACTTACTGGGTATGGCCTAGATTTAAAGGAATACATGCTTTTTATGCACTTTTGAGGCTGTTGGTACAGCATAACTATGAAATTTTTTTTTCAGGTGGGGATAGCAGTGCAACGGAAAGCTGGGATGAGGAGCTTTCTCCTTCCACTGTGTTGTATACAGCAACACAACACACACCTACAAGCATCACCTTAACTGTTAATCGGGTTAGAAGAACCAAACCCAAGAAGCGGAAAAAGAGTCCAGAAAAGGGTCGTGCTGCTCCAAAGACGAAGAAAATCAAGGTATGAAAGGCAAAAGTATCTTAAATAGAAATATGTCTGAAATAGCTCAGATTTTGGAACAAGAATGCGCCACAACTCTTGAGAAGCTTGATCCAGATGTGAGTGGCCACTTTTGCTCTAGTTGCAAAAATTGGCTAATCTTTGTTATGTACATGTAGGCCAGCCTCTCTTCTGCCACACCATATACCATCAGCACTGGCACCAACTTTCTCCTACTCCAACCCCCATCCCAGGTATGAAATCCCGGCCCTACCTGGCACAAGCCCCCCATATGTGCTGCAGCCTCCAGTCTAGGCCATCCACTATCCTACCTCCCTACTTCCTCGGGCCCAAAGCACAATCTGAAATTCTTGTCCTAGTCACCTGCCCACCTCATGTCATTGGGTTGACTGTTTTTTCCTTGTTTCCGAAAACTCAGGAAACATCTCTTGATTGGTCTAGGCTTCCTCAGTGTTGTGGTCACTTTCCTGTATTCTCAACCTAAAAGTCTCCAGGAGAAACCTCTTCTGTTTTGTGTTCTTTCTTCCCCATCAAAGCAACTTTGTTGCTCCTAGGTGGCTTGCCCGCCCCTTTTTAAGGGGATTGGTCTTTGTCTCCTTCTTAATTTCAAAAACTGGTAAATCTGCAACCTTGCTCAGTTTTTTATTTACTTTTTCTTTTAAGTGTCAGGGGTACATATAGGGTTTAAGTGATGCATGCTCTTCCCTGTTAATTACCTAGCTCCACAATCCAAAGTATTGGAATTAGTCTCAAGAATTTATTGGCCTTGAGCTACCCCTATTCTTGATAATAGTTTGGGGAATTCCATTGTATTTGTTACCAAGAGAGAAGGGGACAGAATAGAACGCTAGTTCTTGTCTTAGTTTTAGTCTCAAATAGGTATAACTGTCATTCTTGGTACCAAGTTTTGTTTTGTTCTACTTGTTTTCCTCTTTGGGATAGGCATTTCGAGAGGGATCCCGGAAGTCCTTGCGGATGAAGGTAAGGGGTAATCTTCCCTGATGCTGTGTTTTACTTCACTGTGATCTTGCATTTTGGTCAGCTTCTTTCCTGACATTGATGGTCTGGCAATCTTGGACTCTGCTTTTCGTTAGTTTGTAAATGTTGCCATTCAGTTTTCATAGAGCCTTTATCCAAAGTAGATTTTCTTGGCCATTTTCTGAAATATGTTTCTTTTCTGTAATCAGCCTTTATTTATTGGTTTTTCATTAGCTGCTTTTCTGATGGGGAGGTCGGGGGAGGTGGGGGGAGGGTAAGTGACATTTGCCAAACAAAATGAGGCTGATATGTTCTGTTGTGATTGGCCTCGACCTCAGGACTGAGGTTTTTCTGGTGGTGGTAGAGGATCTCTTGTGCACCCACCTTTGCACCATGTGGTCTTTAATCATCATTTGGAAGGATAAATTTCATCATTAGGAAAGCTGTATTGTTGATAGGAATTACTCTTATACTTGTGAACTGTTTTCTTCTGGCATATATCTATTTGGTTTAGTAGACTCAGATGATGCTAGAGTGTTTCTTTTCTTCAGTTTTCAAATAAAACAACTTCTGAGGCATGATTTTGGAAAGAGGTTAGAGAATAGAGAAATTGCAGTGGTTTAAAAGGACCACTGGATTATAAAAGAGTTTGCCAAAAGGAAATTTGATTATACAGTCTGCTGTCTTCCTTCACATATATATATACACACACACACATATAGGAGGGCAATATAGGTCCCAAATTATTACTTATGACTTCAAACCATTTAAGTTCTAGTTAATTCTATAAGTAGTTATAACCCATAAATGTGTAAGTGATATAAAAGCAGGATCTTTCCTATTGACAGTTGTATGGCATAAACATTAAAATCTTTTTATGTAGATAATCTTTATTAGGATTGCTTTATGTAGAGCACATATATGACTTATATTCTCAGAGCTGGCTGGTGACATTTTATCTAAATTTTGAAGGCCTCACCTTGCTTATACCTACAAACAGACTTGCACATACCTGTGTAAGAGATGGGAGAGCATCAGAGACTTGGGATCTCTTGGAACACAACTTAATCATTATTTCTTTGCTAAATCCATCTCCTGCAAGGGGCCTAGTTTTCTGGAACTGCCTCTTTTGTTTCATTTGCTTAGAGGGGCCTTTATGGGGCAGTCATATAGTCCTGATCCCAGCTGTTTAGCCCTTTTCTCTCTGAATCAGCTAGCTGTCTTAACTAACCTCCAGAGGTAATTCATCTTTGGAAACCTTTTGAAAGCTATCAGCTGACTCTCCCAGAAAACTTTTGCTGCACATAAATACCAAATGTTGCTTACAGTTTCAGGGATTTGATAGATCTTTCCATAGGCATGTTAAAGCTTAGAGGGGGGAAAAATGGTGTTTTTATATTGATTCTGAGCTCAGAATTCTAAGTTGCCACAAATTTTGTGCTTATAATTATTAGTAAGAACTCCACCAGGAATCTAGATGAGAGCCATAAGAATGGAAATAATTTATCATTTAGGTTTGTAATCCTGAAGTCAATAGATTCCCTGCTGGAGTTAATATCTAAACCAGGGTTTCTCAGGCGCAACACTGTTGACATTTTGGACCAAGCAATTCTTTGTTGTGGGGAGGATGCCCTGTGAATTGTAGAATGTCTGCATCCCTGGCCTCTATGCAATAGAATCCAGCAACACACACGCACACATACACTCACCATTACCCCCAGTTGAGAATTACTGCTCTGTAAACCCACTGTGGATTTTACTCTATTCTTTGTTCAGCTGCTATGACTCAAGCAGGTGATATTCTGTTCTCACTGTGTTGGCTTTACGAGTGTTTTAGACCCTTTTGTTTATTGTTCTGTCTTTTGGACTCTGGTGAGAAATGTTGAAAACAGTGGTATTAATTTTTTTTCTTCCATTTCCCTGTTCATTGGGGAAAGGATGGTAGACAACAGTCGGTCAACTACACTGATACAAAAGTGGTAAGAGAAAGCAGTTGTTGAAATTGACATGAACATTTCCTGTATCATTCATGGAAAGTATATTTAATTTGGTTATGCCTGCTTTCGCAAGCTTAGTGTGGACATGAGTTTTCACGCAGCTTTGGTACTGCAGTCTTTTCCTTCCAGTCATTACTAGCATTACATCATCAGTATCGGTGTTTGTTTTGTTTTCTACCTTAAGTCTTGAACACTGTGGTGGAGAATATGTGTCAGACTCAAACTGTGTTTTTGTAGCTCAAAGCACATATAGAACTGTCCATGTAGGAACGTGTTGCTGAGACGTAATATTTTCTCAGTACCCTCACCATAGAAGGCAGTGTTTTTCCTAGAGAAGTATAGCAAATTACCTTTCAGCAGACATTTTCTAAACACCCCCTACTACCCTCCACCCATATACTTCATTTCTTCGGAGTATTTAGAATCTAGCTTTAAACAGCTAGATTCTAAACAGCTAGTTTAAACTGTTGAAAAATGGAGTGCTGAAAATATATGCTGCAAAGTGTTAACATTTTTATGGGTGGTAAGGTTGTGGGTTATCTATTTATTTGTGTCACATGTATTTTTAGAATGAGCATGTATTAATAGCAAAATGAAAATAATAAGTAACACAAAAAGAAAAACATTCCCCTGAAGAGTAGTAAAATAATGCCAGTTTGAGCTGATACACTAACAGATGTTGAATAAATATTGAAAATTAAGCAATATGATATTTTGAGGTCTCTGCTGTTCTTTTTTATAAAGCTTTTCTTATGAACTTAATTGATAAGAACAGAATTGATTTTTATGACTTAAAAATTATCATAAAATCACATGATGGGATGGAACTATCATCCAGATAAATTTCTCCCTTTGTAAAGGGGAAACTAAGCTTCTAGGAAGTTGTATAAGGCCTCACAGCTCATTGGTAACACAAACCATGATAGAAGCCAGATACACTAACTACCCCAGTCCATTACTCTCTTCTGCCACACCAACTGCCAAGTGAAAACAAAAACAGATTTTCTCTGGAGACTCGGCCTGGATTCATGTGTGTCCCATTCCCCACCCTACCCCCACACACAACCCGATCCCAACCATTTTTATGTATGGACTCTACTAACCTACCTGATCTTTGTTCTCTACAGAATTCTCCCTCTGAAGCACAGAATTTAGATGAAAATACAACTGAGGGCTGGGAAAATCGAATAAGATTGTGGACTGATCAGTATGAAGAAGCCTTCACTAATCAATACAGTGCAGATGTTCAAAACGCCCTTGAACAACATCTACATTCTAACAAGGAATTTGTGGGCAAACCTGCTGTTTTAGACACTATTAATAAGACTGAACTGGCCTGTAATAATACAGTTATTGGTTCCCAAATGCAGGTAAGGACCAAAGAGATAAAGGCTCTCTAAATATAAATGATGAAGATATTAAGAATCAGAATTAGGGCATGGTATGGAATTACCATTTCTCTCAAATGTACAAGACCCGAGAATAACAACTTAGCTAGCTGTTGCTAATCATTTAACCAAATGCAGATTATATTAACTGGAAACTGTTTGAATATATATTTTCAAGCTATCTTTATTAATTAAAAATAGATGAATTAGGAGGAGCAGATGTAGCTCAAGTGGTTGAGTGCCTGCTTCCCATATATGAGGTCCCAGGTTCGATCCCTGGTACCTCCTAAAAAAACTAACAAACTAAAAAACCAACTGTCATTTGGGAGCAGATGTAACTCAGTGGTTGAGCGCCTGTTTCCCATTTACGAGGTCCTGGGTTAAATCTGTGGTACCGCCTAAAAAAAAAAATAGTAGTAGATGAATTAGGATAGGAAACTTTATATAGCCTTAGTAGGAATTATGTAAGATTAAAAGAAAGCTAAGCTTGTTTCTATCGTTTTACTTTATTATAATATTTTAAAAGGGGGAATTGTTAGGAATGTAGAGCCTCTAAAATCTTAATCTATTTTTCTTTGATATTTTCTTGCCTTTCCTAGCGTGTCAGGTTCACTAGATGGGCATGTGTCCTAGAAAAATTGGGCTCATATCAAAGTTAAGTTTTCTGATCATTGAGCTAAATAACATAGATGAAACCTGAAAATTTTTGGTGCCTTTTCCTCAGTATTTTAAGGCTGCCAAGCTGTATTGCAATCGTCTAATGTTAGTACTCTGGTTTTATTCAGCTACAGCTGGGAAGAGTCACTCGTGTTCAAAAGCACCGGAAGATTCTGAGGGCTGCAAGAGATTTGGCTTTGGACACTCTAATAATAGAGTATCGAGGAAAAGTCATGTTACGACAGCAATTTGAGGTCAATGGGCATTTCTTCAAAAAGTAAGAGCATCTTTTATTGAGCATTGAGGGCTACAGTGGGCCTGACTGACCAATATTGTAAAAATCATCCTGGCTGATATGTTGCTCTTGGGATAAAGAATACAAATCAAATAATTTCGTGCTCATCTGCTGTTTGTAGAAAAGTGCAAATAAATCTGCAAATTGTTTAATGTATAAAGTGGTGATGACTCCTTTTGGAGCCAAGCATTCCTTGCTTTGTGCTTGTGCTTTAATCAAAAGCAGACAAGCATGTAATGTTTTCCAAGTTTAGGCATTGCAAAGGACTGCTGCTTTTTATGTCAGCATATGCTTCAAATTTGGAGTTCATGGGGTGGCCTTGTTGTGTTGAGAATTACAGTAATTTTAATTATATCCCTAGACCATACCCTTTTGTGCTCTTCTACTCAAAATTCAATGGTGTAGAGATGTGTGTGGATGCCCGTACTTTCGGTAATGATGCTCGGTTCATCAGAAGATCATGTACACCAAATGCAGAGGTAAGACTTCTCTAGTAACTTCCCTTTGAATGGAACCACCAATGATCAAGCTTAGTGAAGAAGCAATCTGAAAATAACACCCAAATCAAGGTCTGTAGATTAATGGTTTTGATCTTTCATTGCAAGAGATGAAAAACAACAGTAATGATGCTTCTGTTCTGTCATGATGGGGCCAAGGAGTAGGTTTCCTTTAGAGAAGAGAGGAATGGAAAAAGCAAGTACACATTTGCTAAAGAGAAAGGGCTAGACTAGGTAAGAAGTCAATGCCGTTATATTAATGTAATTGCCATACAAATGGAAGATAATGTCATTAGTATAAAACCAAGGGCTGTTTGGTTGCAGTTTTTTTAGAGAGATTCTAGACATTTCTAGAATTCATTACTCAGAAGTATAATCAGTGTAACCACATCAAATGCAGCAGGAAAATCCACATAGCTTTTCTTACAGGCTAAGGAATTCTAATTCCCTGGTGGGGCTGGAAACAGCTTTAAGATCTAGAGCAATGATTTTGCCCTGGATTTGTAATATCCCAAGGTGCCTCTATCTATTTTAAGAAATGTCATGAATTTTCAGACATTTTTTAAAAACAATTTCTGTATAATAGTTTCAAAGGAAATAATAAAATTAATTAAAAGATTTCTATAACTTTGTGGGGGGAAATTATTTGTGTAAAAATTTTTTCCCCTCTTATGGAGTGATCCTGGTCTTTATGATAAATTATCAACCATAAGCCTTGTTCACACAGGTGCGACACATGATTGCCGATGGGATGATCCACCTATGTATCTACGCTGTGTCTGCTATCACCAAGGATGCTGAGGTCACCATAGCATTTGATTATGAGTACAGTAACTGGTAAGACCTCAGAAACCTTTCCCAATTTGAGCTGTTGTGTCTGTTAAGTCTTTTTCTTTTTTTCCTTGTCTTTTCCTCGTTTACCTTATTTTATTCATGAGTAATGCATTTTTTGCCTAGACATTGTGGAGGGAAAGACAGACTTTTTAGAGGTAAAGGCACATTGTATGGATATTGCTTAGATGTTTCCTGACAAGGGTGTTGTGGCTATGTTTCTGTAACAAGAATAGCAGAAAGGATATGTAGGAGACACTGCAACAAACTGCAATGACATCTGCTGTTACACACAGAACACTTGTGCCAGGGGCCATATTATAGAATGGAAATTTAAAGGCTCATCCCACCTAATCAGACCATGTAATCTAGCTGTAAATAACAGAAAAAGAGAGATGGCAAGACATAGATGAATATGTGATAGGTTTTGTAAATAGTTGCTTTTTATCTCTGAATCATTTTAGGAAAAATAGAAGTTATATGCTAAAGTGATTTTCAGCCCAAGGTATAAGGAAAAAAGGCATTAATAATAAGTAAGGAATCCGTAGGTAAACGTGGGGACATGATGATGGACACAGATAAATATGGTCACTTCAGACCCCGTCTCTGATTGACAGCCTACTATATAACATAAAAACAGCTGGGAGAATTGAATTCACTGGGAGCTTTCCTTCCCACTTACCATTTGCAGGGATAGAGTTGGGGTTATATAGAATAACACAGCATAATTGAAGGCATCCATAAGACTCACTATATATGTTTTAACTTATTCAAAGACAATACCAAAGAAAATTATTATGCTAATATTTGAAGAGGATGAATAGATAATATAAATGATTTTCAAGGATACTGAAACAGACACTTTTATTATTTCTTTGGAGCAGTAATTATAAAGTGGACTGTGCATGTCACAAGGGGAACCGGAATTGCCCTATACAGAAAAGGAATCCCAGTGCTGCAGAACCACCACTCCCACCTCCTCCAAGCCTACCCACCATCGGAGCAGAGACTAGGCGTAGAAAAGCACGACGGAAAGAGCTAGAGATGGAGCGGCAGAATGAAATTCCAGAGGAGAATAATGACCAGCAACCAGAAGAAGTTCCAGATAAAGTAACCGCATCCAGCGATCATGAGGTAATCTCTCCTGGTCAAATGATATTGGTATAAGATAGGTCCTTTCCAGATGAAAAGGATCCCATGTTATTGTATGCTGTTTTACAAAGGCAAGCTGTAGTAACACTTAATGCCTTCTCTATCGAGGAGGACATGTGTTCATTTGTTCTTTTTGTTTTATAATGTCAAGAATATCCCATCAGTTATTTTCTAGGTTTCAGTCCAGAGAATGGGGGTTTTCATCTGTGTTTCCCTTATTGCCCTCCATTGAGCAGCACTGCAAGCAGAAATTGTTTATAGAGTTTCTAGCTAACAGTAAAAAAAAAAAAAGAAGAAAGATAAATTTTTTTCCAGAACTTAAGAGTACAGCTGAATATTGCCTCTCTCTTAAAGGAAATAGACAATCCAGAAGAAAAACCAGAAGAAGAGAAAGAGGAGATTATAGAAGATCAGGAGAATGCAGCTCATATCAGAAGGGTAGGTAACATCTAACATTTGTTCTCTGCTCGCTGTGGCACGTGAGCCCTTTCTTTTCTGAATTTGTATCATGTCATTTCCTTGAAAAATTTGTATCCATCACCTGTGGGTTATGTTTTATTTTGGGCTTTTCCAGAAAGTAGAGTTCATTATATTGTTTAAATTTTTTTTTTCTATATGTACACCACAGTAGTTGTTTAATGACTATTTTTTAGTGATACTCTTAGGAGGTTTCCTACTGGTTTCCAGAAAACTGCCTCATTAAAACAAAGTATTTATGTTGGGGCTACTTTGCTCTGACTTAGGGATTTCCTCAGTTTGTATGTGTTTTGGCATTTTAAAATTCTCCTTTCAGTCATCTGGATTCAAAAATTCTACTTCTATGCTAAACCAATGATATTTATTGCTGTTTCTGAGAAAAAAATATTTTAGGGAGAAGATCAAGGGAAATCTACTTGACTTTTTTTTTTTTTTTCAGTTCTGTAAATGCACAGAAAAAATAGTTTATGGTTATTTTTCTTTTATATTAAAAAGTTTCAAAATAACTGACCTTGTTTGAAAAGTTTAGGTTTGACTTTGCCTTCCTTCACAACTGCTTTTATTCCCCAACATTTAAAGAGAAAATATTTAATTTCTCCAAGATATATGTGTCATCTTACTGGTACTTAAATAAGTTTCTATAAATTTCCATCAATATTGCTTCTGAAAATGCTTCCTTTCCTGGTTGAGACTTCCTTCTATTCAAATTAGTCTTTTTTTCTTGCTCTTCTTTGAGGAGATATTTAGCTAATTGTATTTCTTTATAGACCCGGGAAGATAGAAAAGTTGAAGCCATCATGCATGCTTTTGAAAACTTAGAGAAAAGAAAGAAGCGGCGGGATCAGCCCTTGGAACAGAGCAACTCTGACATAGAGATTACTACCACCACCTCAGAGTCTCCTGTGGTAGAAGAGACAAAAACTGAAAGCCCTGAATCTGACGCTAGCAACCCTACTTCAAATGTTGCTATCCCAGGCACCCCACAAAGTGTTGGTGTGAATACCCGGAGGTCTTCCCAAGCTGGGGTAAGAGTTGAAAAGACTCCAGGCCTTAGACATCCTTGCCTTTGCTAATGTCAATTACCTGTCTTTTGGAATGGTTAAAATGGGTTATTTTCAGTTTTGCCCCGTATCAGAATAAGTATAAGGCCATATGAACTAAAGCCATTTTCATCAGCTGATTTGTGGGATTCAGGGAAACAGGTGATTATGATAGAATTTGAATGACTAGACACCTTCAGGCTAGAATGGAACTTCATATGTTGGTGGTGAGTTCATAAAAATGTGAGTGAGTTGGTGGTGAGTTCATAAAAATAATTCGGTTTCTCTTTTGGACCTTCTCTATATAATAGTTATGTCCTGGCCTTTCATAGGATTCTCAGGGTAAATTCAACTTTCCTTTCCCTTACCCTAGCCATGAATCCAAGCCTTAAAATCTCAATATCTGGTGAAGAAAAACAAATAAGTCTTTCCAGGGTTCCCTTCTCTGCCAAGAATCCTAAAATTAGATGGCTACTTCAGCTGATTTTTCACTTATCTTACAAATGCTTATTAGAAATAGAAATTATTAACCCAGACATCTGCCTCAGCCTTTTTAGCTGATTTAAATGTATGAATTTTTGTATTTAAAGAACAGACTTTAAATTAGTGTTCCTAAAATCCCCAACTTTTTCAGTAGTAGAAACTCAGAATATGTAAAGTGAATAGGAAAATGGCTAGTACATTTATTGATAAGAAAAATCTGGTTAACTCTTAGTCCTGCTATTGCTACAGGATGTTGCTGCAGAAAAACCAGTCCCCAAACCACCTCCAGCAAAGCCTTCTAGGCCTCGACCAAAGAGTCGAATTTCTCGGTATCGGACGAGTTCAGCCCAAAGACTAAAGCGACAGAAGCAGGCCAGTGCACAACAGGCAGAGTTGTCACAAGCTGTCCTGGAAGAGGGAGGAAATAACAGCTCGGTAACTCCTACTGAAGCTGGAAGTATAGACAGTGTAGGAGAAAACAGACAATTAACTGGGTCTGACCCAGCAGTGGTGTCAGTTACTGGATCCCATGTCAACCGTGCTGCATCTAAGTACCCTAAAACCAAAAAGGTAAGTCATGAATTCATAAGGTGGTCTAGCAAGGGCTGTCATTGAAATGAGAGCCTATAATCCCCCCCGGGGTGGGGGGTGGATCTCAGTATTATTAGATTGAAAGTTCTTGTCAGAATGCTTTGACGCAGAGGGCTGAAGCCTCCTCCTACCTTTCTTTTGTTCCCTTAATTTTTTTAGGCAGCACCTAAATCACTGAAAGCTAAAATTATTCCTCTTTTGGTGGGCCTGTAGAGGCATATGAAGGAAGATATCCTTGCATTCTGAATGCCCAATTTGTACTCACTGCAGTTGCTTCATCTCTCTCTGTCCCACTTTCTAGTTGAGATTTGTCTTGTAAGCTGCACTGCTGGCTTTTACATCTGCAGCGTCAACTAATAATTTCTTCTTTAATCTTAGTATTTAGTTACAGAATGGTTGAATGACAAAGCAGAAAAGCAAGAATGCCCTGTTGAGTGCCCTTTACGTATCACCACGGACCCAACTGTACTGGCAACGACCCTCAACATGTTACCTGGTCTTATCCATTCCCCGTTAATTTGCACCACCCCCAAACACTACATTCGCTTTGGCTCACCCTTTATCCCTGAGAGGCGTCGAAGGCCCTTTCTGCCTGATGGCACATTCAGCTCCTGTAAGAAGGTAGGTCTCTCTCTAAGCGTTTTTTCACCTAGGATAAGATACCTATAATCCTGACATATCTAACACACTCTCCAAAAAGCCACATTCTGCCCATGTGATTTTATAATGAGTTAGTTCAGCCATGAATACCGATGCATCAAGGATCAGTGGGACTGAGAATGTATATTGCGTTCTTGGTGCTAACATTTGTATTTCATTGTTATGTTTTCTGAGAACCCTTGGGTGAGCGAGCACAGCAATTGGTGACTGGGTAGAAGGTTGTGTTTTGTGTGTGCTCTTGTGATATTGCTTAAAATGTCCATTTGTGATTATTGTGTGAGATTGGGCCCAAGTACTCTAGAGCACTGTTGCATAAGTGGAAAAAAAAAAAAAAATGGAGTCGTGTTTTGAATTAATTTAATCAGTATTATCATTTGAAGGCTATTAGAGGAAAAACCCAATTGTAGTTGACACAATTCCTGTTCCCTTGATCAAATGACAGTAAGTTGGATTGTTTATTCCCTAGTGCAATGGAACCTTCTGTAAAAGACTCTTTCTCTGCTTTTCTCTGCTCTCTTTAATTATATATTGGTTTTGGGTCTAGTGGCAGTAGTGTTTGGTGGTTGTTTTTTGTTTTGTTTTTGTTTTTTGTTTTCACGGAATGCTCTTTCTTAATTCCAAGAAGCCCTGCATATTTTCTAAAGGTGTCTCTCAAGAATAGATCACTCCCTCAGATGTATGATGTCATTTCCATGTTTCTAGAAGTATAGGACAACCTTTCATATGATCTTTTGAGCTAGAGTCTGTTCCCTGGAACACCCTTTTCTCTTATCCTCAGATCTGGATTCAGGCTGCCTTCCTCAGTGTCTGCCATTGCCCTCCTCCACTGGCATCACGTACATGAGGATGCTGCATGTAGATTATTTGATGTGATGAAGTCTCCAACTCCAGGCAGGTCTTCCCTGACCCCTCCAAACTTAAAGCTTTATTCTTTCCCCAAAGAGCAGAACTTATTTCTTGGGGGGAGGTTGGGTGAAAGATGAGCCAAAGTGGTATGGGATTTAAAGGGGAGGAGGACAGCAGGGATCTGTGTACAGAGGAAGGACATGACTGCTGAATGAGCAGTGCACACAAAGAGAGTCTTTTCCTAATGTATATCTTACCTAAGAATTTGAATTACCTATTATTTGGCTTGGGAATTTCAGAAATCCTAAGAGAAATTTGACCACGAGCTCCTTGCCAAAAGTATTTGTAGATAATGTAATACCATGATGAGTAACTTTGAGGTGCTGGGAATAGAAACAACAGCAAATTTCTTGAGGAAAAAAAAAAAATGACCAAAAACTTCTTAAAAGCTGTTTTCTATAGGAAATTTGCCTAAGCAATTAAGGAGGATTGGGTCTTTGGAGATACTTCCTTATACCAAGTCAGTTAAATAGTAAATTATCTTGAGTCTTAGAGATTATTTGAGAAGGAAAAAAGTTATTTGCCATGAAGTAAGCTTTATGATTAACTTTCTTCTGTAATATTTACTCTGGTATGGCATGCAAAATAGACTAATCTTCTTACTACATTTAGCATTGCTTAGCCCTTCGTAAGAGTAACAGCTCAAAATCTTAACTACATTCATTTGAGAGTAGTATTGAAAAATTAGAGAGTGTGTAGATATGGTCTTTTGTCTAAAGGAGGAACAAGTTGAGAAGTGGCTACATATATATTGTTCTGTCTTTGGACATAGGGCTAGGTTTCTGAGGGTGTTAACTATTGACTGTTGAAGCATCCTATCTAGATAAATAATAGAAACTCTTATTTTGGTCCTAAGGGTAGGCAATTATTTAGTGTGGAATAATAATGACATCTGAATTATAATTAATATGGACTAGCTTCTTAAAATGCTTTCTTGATAGTTCTTGCTGTTTTACAGTCTTTCTGTTCCCATTTTTTCCCAACTAGCAGAGACCTGTGAAAACCAAAAAACATGTATTTAGGACCCATGGCTTTAATCAGATATGGTAGAAAATCTGTTTCTTAGAGCTTTATTTACCTGGTTATGACTTAGGACTTGGATACTAGCTTATCTTTACATTTCCATGGGCAACAGATAGAAATCCCACTTAAGTAAATGTTATAATCTGTAAATGTGTCTTGTTCTTTACTGGTTCTGCTCATGATCAGTCTTTAGGGGAAGAATTCAGATTATGTGTACTGAATTATCATAACAAGATTGTTTTATTTAAATTGGATCTTTGCTTTTAAAATTGTTTCGATCTGATTTAAATCACTGCTTTAATATTCTCAATATTTAAAACAAAAATGTAGCTCTGTATGAGACAAAAGTAATGAAATTGTGTCTTTTAGCTAGAAATTAAACTCAGTTTTTTCCTGGGTGGGAATTAATAGCATTATTTTTAGATAGGTTGGAAAGAATTCATCTAGTACCGAACCTAAGAACATGTCTATGATTAAACAAAATTATAATAAGTTTCTGAAAATCCCTCAGAGAATAGTATAAGTTAAACAGACAGATGAGAAAAGTCATCCTTCATGGGATTAGTTAAAACAGTATATTCCTCATAGGCCCACTAGATATTTGATTAAAGAAGGTAAAACCTTATAAATTAAAAGCAGTGTAAGACACATTAAAGTTGTATCTGTATATTTGAACTCCAAATATACATTGTTATATATACAAAGTAAAGTATACAAAAATACATTGTTAGAGTATTTATAATGTCTGTGGAGTTTCTAATTTAAGTTGAATCATGGTTCTTAAAAAAACATGTTATGGTATATCTATTTTTGTATGCTGCTTCCGTTCTAATTTTAGAATAGAAGCATTTATAGGTGACCAACAGGCTTTTCAGTAGTGTCCCACCTTGTTCTCTAAATCTTCTCTACACTCACTTTGGTCTCCCCATTTTCTTAGAAAACCTATTTGATCATGAAACATTATGCTTTGTGTTTGTATTTCATTGTGTACACTGGAAGATTATTAATCTATCTGTCGATACATATCATTGAAATTGAGCTGAACAAGTCCTCATTGAAAATCTCCTGTGTTCAAGCTCTTTTTACTATGTTATTTCATTTAGTCTTCATGACAGCCCTGTGAATTTGATATTATTGGTCTCAGTTTATAGATCCAGAAGCCTGACTGAGGTTCAGAAAGGTTAGATAAATTTCTCAAAGTACTACAGCTAGGAAGTGACACAACCAGGTTTCAACCCATATCTTTTGGACTCCATAACACAAATTTCCTTGCTTTTCCCCCATAATAATGAAACTCTTTAAAAATGTTTGTGTCAACCATCTCTGAGCCTCCCAAAAACTCTCGCAATTCACTTTAATACAGAATTTCACAGAAGGGAGTAATGTTTTTATGACTTTATTAGTTATAAGTAGGGTCGGGGGGGATGTCTAAAGTTAATTTTTTATCCATAAGGATGATTCGAAGTTGTTAGATACAAGCAAATGTTCATGTTCCTTTTTTTTGGACCCCTAAAATATTGTAAAAACATACAACAGGACCAGGACGAATGGGTTTGACCATGTTTGTTGTATTTTACCTTATAGCTAACCACAGCAGCATCTTACTCCTATGCCTCTATTTTAGTTTTATGTTCCCTTTTTGTATACTCAGTAGATCCAGAACATAAATTCTTTTATGGGTGCATGTACTTGATACTGGATGTAACAGAAATTTACTTCTCCTGGGTCCTGTCATCTGCTCTGAAAAGAAAAACTGGTACTGAAGGTTACAGAATAGAGGACTTTTCACTTATTTTGTCCTCCTCTGTCTGATTTTCCCCATCGATAAAATGAGTGCTTTGGACAAGGTTCCTTCTAAGCTATAAGGATCTATGATTCTGGCAATTCATCTTCACATCAATAGTCTGTATTTATAAGATTTCATTCTTGGTCTTGTTTTGACTTTTCAGAGATCTGTTTGTATCCTAAAACATTGATGTGATTCAAATGACTATTGAGATCTCTCTCTTAAATACTCATTCACTCTTACTTCCTCATGTTTGCAAGTTTATTTTTGCTTTTGTTTGGCAGACCACAATGACATTTACATGATGTAAAATTTTTTGTGGTGAATTTTTCCTGTATTCTTATATTTCTAAGAGGGAGAATCTATTAGAATTGCTCTCTTTAGTGAAGAGAGTATTTGCTTACCTGTAATATTGTTCTCTAAAGGTGTAAAATTATAATAACTCACCTTTGCTCTTCCTGTTTGGGGGAGGGTCTGACTCAGAAATTGATGTTTATCAAAATTCGATCTGTCTTATGTCAGGGCAGGAGAGCCACAGAGTGGTGAGAATCTACAACTGTGTATCTTAAGAGAACACAATTACAGGTAAGAAATTTTCTCTCTTCCACAGGATGCATAATTTTATTATCCTAATCTTTACAATCTTATGTCTGCCTAAATATATATTTCTCATCAATTTAGATTCCAACATATGTTACAGAAATATGTGGCTTCTCTTTTTAACCTTTTCCCCTTTTTGATTTCTACAGGAATTTATTTCTTGTGATTTGCGTTATTCATGTATAATTTAAACTTTGGAGATGGGGAGCCCCTGGATATTTCATTTTAGAGTATACTTTTTGGAAATTTTTTTGTACCTATAGTAAAGAACTGTTTATTCTCATCCAGAGTCTTCCTGTGACTCTTTTCTATTAACTTTCCCAGTATCCCCAACACAAGGCAGACAACTCTTAATTGCTATATCTTTATCTTCCTTTTAGGCACTTATTTTATATAATAATTGCATCCTTTATGATCAGAGTCTCTCTTAAATAAATGTTAAGGTTTCTTCTTTTATCTCTTTTCACTTACCCCATCCTAAGCAGTGTGAAACAGTAATCCCTTTTTATTGGCTTTGGTTTTTTTGAAAGGAATCTCATTATGTGTAATCCAGATTTTCTCAATTTTGCCTAGTAAAAGGAATTAATGGGGCAGCATTCTTTAAAATGCTGAAACACAAGACATGAACTCTGCTTGACTGTGGAACTGAATGAATGTGTTGAATTACATCTATCACCAGTTGATGTGTACCTGTTTAATGCATTTAAAATAGGTGTGCTAAATGATTTTAAGTGATTATTGGTAATTCCCTGGTCCTTTTCCCATTTAGCGCTGGATCAAGCAAGCCTTAGAAGAAGGGATGACTCAAACATCATCTGTACCCCAAGAAACTAGAACTCAGCACCTATACCAAAGTAATGAGAATAGTAAATCATCTAGCATCTGCAAAGACAATGCAGGTATGTACCAAAAAAACTTTCCAGATACACAAACTGATTTTTTTTTCCGGGCCATGTTAAAAAAATTCAGTGTAAATATTTAAAAGTGTAATACAAAAAAGAAGTAGCATTGTTCTCTAAATAGTTACTTTACATCTGTCTTTACAGAGGAAGAGAGAGATCTCAAGTCAGGGATCAGTTTTCCCAGGACGACAAAGAAGGAACTAGACAGTATACAGATAACAACAGAAATGATTATGAAAAGGTTAGATACATTTAAAGTAGTAAGTTTAGGAAATCTATATATATATTTATAAGGGTAAAAGGCAAGAAAGTGGTGGAACACTAATAGGATAGAGTCATAAAATTCTAAGTGATTGAGTTGGGAGGGGGCGGGGGGGAATGAACAAGAAATTATCAATTGGTTGTTTCAAAAGAGGTTGCATAATTAGTGTAAAATATTTTGGAAGACATGGCCTCTGAATCCAATTTAAAGTCCTCATGAGTTTTTTAAGTAGATGGCCATGAAAAATCATCTGGCTTATTGGTTTTCACAGTGACTCTTGAGGAGTTTTAATTGAATTGCCATTAAAATCACCAGTGCATTAAATTGTGATACCAGGGGGACGGAAGTGGCTCAAATGGTTGGGTATCCATCTCCCATATGGAGGGACCTGGGTTCGATCCATGGGACCTCCTGGTAAAAAAAAAAAAAAAAATTGTGATACCAACTGTGACATCTTTGTGTTAAAGTCTCTTCTGCCAATATCAGCTTAATTGAAAAGTTCTCTGTGATTTCATATTTCCATAACTTTATCTCTACATCAATATTCTATTATGCAACCAAAAATAAATGCCAGAATATATGCTAAGGCTCATGTAAGACTATGGCTGACATGGTAACATTTCAGATTTTCATCAAAATCACTTAATTGTTCCTGGTCATTGACTTGCTGAGTAAATATTATGAATTTGCATTTAGTTGTATAAATAAATTATACTAATTGTATATCCTTTATATTAAAATTCTGTATAAGGTTTTATTTGGGAAAAAGTTTAGGGCCACTAAAACATTTTTTGTTTTTTTTATTTTGTTTTATTTTGCTTAATTATTGGCTTAGTTTATTTTTCTATCTTTAGATTGAATTATGTCTTGGTAAAATATGCATGTAACTCCAGTGTAGAATTTGTGGAAGATAAATAATACAGTATATTTGAAATACTTTTTTTATGTTCATCAAAGATAAGAGAGAGTTCCTGAAACCAGATTAATATAAAGACTTCCTGGTGCCAGGTTTCCATCAATATTACCAATTTATTAGCAGCTTTTAAAATGTAGTCAGGCTATGTATAACTTAGCTGAAATATTCTTTCTAGCATACACACAGAGGTGCATGTATTATTATATATGTACTGTATATATGTATGTATGTATATATGTTTGTATGAAAGATCAGGGAAGGGAGATTGTATAGCAGCAATTCTTGCCCTGGCTGGTAAAAACCCATAAGGAAAATGCCTTTGTTACTATGTACTCTGGTTGGAATGGAATTGGGACTGGTATTACTCACCAACCTTTATTGAGCTTCTGTTCTAGTCTCTAGCTGTGAGAGACATTCAAAATGGCACACATTGTCCTTAAGGAGCAACATAAACAGAAGGAAAATATTTAATAACACTACTAAGGTGTAGTCAAATGAGCAACTCAGTATTTTGCTACACTTTAAATGCTGAGAGATTATTTTTATTTTTTGTTGTTGCTACTGCTACTGTTTTGTCGTCATTGTTATTGTGTTTTGTGGTTGTTATTGTGTTTTGTTTTGTTTTGTTTTGTTTTGTTTTGTTTTGTTTTGTTTTGTTTTGTTTTTTTAAGAAGACCTTGGGGAGGTTAATCAAGAAAGGGAGATACATTGGTATAGTAGAAAAACTCAGGCCTGAATTTGAAGACAAAGTTTATCCTTTACTACTTATATGATGTTGGGCAAGCTATTAAACACTTCTGATGAGTCCCTTCTGTAAAATGTTAACAACTGCTTTATATGGCTAACAGAATGAA
>JAQZBX010050083.1:0-19752 GCA_029593785.1 Cabassous unicinctus | reverse complement strand
ATAAAATAAATAAATCTTTTAAAAAAAAAAAAAAGATTGCTGGAGAGAACAATTATAAGATGAAATAATCAGCTAATTAACATGATCTTTTTATTCCTCCCCTAACAAATGTGATAGAGGTTTTTGTTTGATTGTTTGTTTTTGTATTTTGGTTTTTGTTATGTATTTTTTTGAAATACATAAAAAAGTAATAATAATAATAATAATAATAATAAACTGGTTATTCATTCAATTCCTGTAAGGTAACAGGTCCCAAATTCAGTGTTGTATACACTTGGTAAATGGGAGCTCAATAAATTTAATTAAAATTAATTTAAATACCATTGAGGGAATTTTCTTCTATATTTTAAAAAATCTCTTATACTTTGAATCTTTTTTACAGCTTTATTGAGGTATAATTGGCATAAGATAAATGGCATATAATTGAAGTGTAAAATTTGAATAGTTTTGATGTGTGGTAAAACCCTCACCACAATCAAGAATATCAACATATCCATCATCCTCTTCAACTTCCTCTTCGTGTCCCTTTATGATAATGACCACCACCTCATTCCAGGCAACCACTGATCTGCTTTCTGTCTCTATAATTTAGTTTGCATCCTCTAGAATTTTATATAAAATGAATTATATAGTATGTATGCTTTAAACTTTTTTTCTTCCCCCCAATTTCTTCTTTTATTGAGAAGCAGACACAGGGCACATCACAGGGTGGGAAGTAGCCTGATGCCTTCTGGCCAGACCCAGGGCAACAGAAGCCAGGGCCAAGTCTACCAGACAAGAGTCTGGTTTCTCCACTGAATTACTTTATTTATTTATTTATTTTTAAAGATTTATTTATTTATTTATTTATCCCCCCCTTGCTGCTTGTGTTTGCTGTGTCCATTTGCTGTGTGTTTTTTCTGTGTCTGCTTATCTCCCCCTTGCTGTGAGGTCTTGCTGCATCAGCCCACTGCGCCGCGCGGGCGGCCTGCCCTCACAAGGAGGCCCCGGGAAGCGAACCCGGGGCCTTCCATATGGTAAACGGGAGCTCTATCGATTGAGCCACACCCGCTTCCGGCACTGAATTACTTTAAAATTCATCCATGTTGTTGTGTGTATCAGTAATCCATTTGTTGCTGAGTAGTATGCCATTTCAGGGATATCCCACAATTTGTTTTTCATTGGGGTTGTTTCCAGTTTTTTGACTAAAACCAACAAAACTACTTTAAACATCTGTATACAAGTCTTTGTATGGACATATATTTTCATTTTGCTTGGATAGATCCTATGAAATTCGAATGGTAAATGATTTTACTAACCGTATTAGTCAGGGTTCTCTAGGGAAACAGAATCAACAGGAGATATTTTTCAATAATATGAGATTTTATGAGTCTCTCATGTGATTGTGGGGATGCACAAGTCCAGGTTCCTCAGGCAGGCTGCAAACCAGGGGCTCTGATGAAAGTCCAATGAAGGTCCTTGATGAGTTCCTGGGAGAAGCTGGCTGTCCAAAGATGAGCTGGGAAATTCTCTCTGAATGTTGAAATCGCTTCCCCTTTTAAGGTATTCAACTGATTGGATAAAAGCATCAACCACTGCTGATCTCCAGATTGATGCAGATGTAATCAGTCAACCACTCAGTAAACTCACCGGTGACTAAAGTCCATAAATGTTCTTGTATTACAATTAGCCCAGTGCTTGCTAGACCAAACACCTGGACACAATTACCTGGCCGAGTTGACACATTAATGCCTAACCATCACACTAAACATCTTGATTTACTTGAGCTTCCATTTTATCCAGGGGAATACAAAGAAGAAATAGAGGTTAACTGAAGCAGGAAGACGTACCAATGATCCTTTGAGGTGCTGAGAAAGACCCCTGCCCTGCCTGGGAGGAAGAACTGTAACAAAGAAATCAGACTGACATCAGCAAAGTCTGCTGATCTTCACCAGATGGCCACAATCTTACACCAACACTCTGCTTGCTAATTAACAAACTGGGCCTCAAGGACACCCTACCCGACAGTCCACAGCCCCCATAGTCCATGTAGATCATATCAACTTTGTAGCTCAGGCAGCTCCCGTACTTACCATAATTCTTGTCTTCCTCATCTCTCCCCATTCCCCCACACCTTCCCTTTGTTTCAAGCAGACATTTAAGTTACTCCCGCAGCTCAACCCTTTGAGCAGAAATCTCTTTTGGTACTACTTCTGCATTAATGCAACTTTAACTCAAGAAACTTGCTCTATACCCCCTTTTTAAGTCTGTTTATTTTATTTTCAGCATAACAATACCCAGGGTCATACAGTAAGTGTCTGGTTAACTTTTTCAGAAAATTCCGAACTACTTTTCGAAGTATTTAAACTATTTTACATTCCCATAAGCAGCACAGGAGAGTTCCAGCTGTTCCATATCCTTGCCAATATTAGGTATGATCAGTGTTTTAAAATTTGTCATTCTAACATCTAGTGGAAGTGTAGTGGTATCGCATTGTTATTTTAATTTGCATTTCTCTACTGTTGGTAGCAAGCATATTTTTACATGCTTATTTGACATCCTTATATCTTCTTTGGTGAAGTGAATGTTTAATTCTTTTGCCCATTTTGAATTGGGTTGTCTTATTATTGCATTGTAAGAGTTCTTTATATAGTATAGACACAAGTCCTTTGTGAGAAATAAGTTTTGCAAATATTTTCTCCCCACCTGTGGTTTGCCTTTTCGTTTCCTTTCAAGAGAAAACGTTTTCAACTTTGTTGAAGTCCAATTTATTGATGTTTTCTCTCATAATTCACGACTTTTGTGTCCTATCTAAGAAATGCTTGTTATTTAAATGTTATTAGGGAAATCTTCTATATTTTCAGTAACATCTCAAACTTTGGATCTTTAAAATATGTTCCTCATTTAAGAAAATATTTAAGGAAGAGCTCCCCAGCTCCATCATCTGGTGAGAATGCTCTTATGAAACATTTGAACAGAAAACATTTTTAAATTATGAAAGTAAAAAATAACGCAAAATGTTTTTCTTTTTTTTCAAATATTTTTCAGAATTGCAAAATACCTTGCTGTTGGGAACACAGAAGAAATAATTAGAAAATGTGAGATCAAAGAGTGCTGAGTGCTTGCTTCCACTCCACTGGACATTGGGAATGCTTTCTTATCACACTTCATTTCCCCTAAATTCTACTTGAATAGAGATGAAGAACATTTTACTACCTTAATGGATGGCACTAAAGTCCTCTTAGGGACAGAAGTATCCTTGTTGGGAAGAAAACTGTACTTTAATAAGTGTTTGAAGTTGGTGAGCTCCCACATCACAGCTTCTTACTCCTGCCCTGAGGGTGTCAGTTGGCTCCAAGCTTAAAAAGACTGGAAAATATGGCTGCACAGCAAAAGAGACAGGTGGGTGAGCAGGAGAGAGAAGAGTGGGAAAGGTGGCAAGGAGAAGGATTTGCCAGGTACCATGTGACCTTCTCCCCATGGACCCCACAATCCTCAACAAAGTTTCTGTCTACTGACTTTTATTATTGGAACTGGAAAAAGAGCCCAAGCTGAAACTGTCCAGAATAGAAACAGCATATGAGATTCATGAGCTGGGTGGTCCAGATGACCTTAAGAACCCAAGTCCCACTGGGAATTTACAGAAATCTTGGGAAGGTCCTTAACTTCAAAGGAAAGTGATGAGGATTTGAGTCAATTTTACTGAGCCTTTGAGGGACAGGGAGACCCCAGATGATACCCTGGGCCTTTGTGTGATCCAGAAATGACACCACCTCCAATATAAAAAATTCAAACACTCTACTCTTTGACTACAATCTACTATTGTTTTGGCTTACTTGCTGAAGTTCTCTTCTGGAAACAAATCCTAGGCCCCATCAAGAGCTCAAATTCATTTAAGACTCCATTTTCACTAAGTGTCCTCCTGTCACAGGCCCATTCAGTTTAGGTTCTAAGATCCATTGCTTTCTGCAAATACTTCAATTCCCTTGTCCCTTTTTCTTTCCATTACACTTACCTTGGAAAACTTCAAACCTAGAGTGACCCAGTCATCTTCTTTGATCCTTAAATCCCTGTTACAAATGCCCTTCATATTAGAGTGGAGAGATATGCTGCACACTCTCATCGAAGGCTATTCCCTCCACCTGTGATCTGATCTCATTCCCTCCCATGTTTTCAAAGCTTTTGCTCCTTTGATTAACACACACACACACACACACACACATGCTACATATATAAGAATGCATAGGTAAGAATGCTCAATAGCAGCACTATTCATAGTTGCAAAAAACTGGAAACATTCCAAATGTTCATTGATAAGACAATAGCTAAACTGTGGGATAGTCAATAATAGAATAGTATACAGTAGAGAAAGGTATCTAAACTACAGTTACATGAAACATGGAAGAAACACAGAACAGAAAGTTGAATGAGAAAAAGCAAGCCAAACCATTTTTTTTTTTTACTTTATTTTGTACATTTAATATTGAAAATATAAACAATTAAAATCAAAAGTAAACACAGATGAATAAATATATACATTACTCAATTAAATGTACTGGATACATATAAAAACTTTTTTGAATCAAGCAATATGTTACACAATATATTTGGTTCATTGTAATGAACTCAGACAGTATTTGTCCTTTTGTGTCTGGCTTACTTCGCTCAACATACTGTCCTCCATATTCATCCATGTTGTCATATGCTTTATGACTTCATTTCTTCTTACAGCTGCATAATTTTCCATCATGTGAATAGACCACAGTTTGTTTATCCATTACTTTTGGCATTGGTGAATAATGTTGCTATGAATATCGGTGTGCAGATGTCTGTTCATGTCACTGCTCTCAATTTTTCTGGGTATATACCCTGTAGTGGTGTTGCTGGGTCATGTGGCAAGTCTATATTCAACTTCTTTAGGAACTGCCAAACAGTCTTCCACAGTGGCTGTATCATTCTGCATTCCCACCAACAGTGAATAAGTTTTCCTATCTCTCCACATCCTCTCCAACACTTATAGTTCTCTATCTCTTTAATACTGGCCATTCTGACAGGTGTGAAATTATATCTCACTGTAGCCAAACCATTTTTTATAAGGCTCAGAAACAAGCAATTGTTTAAACCTATACCTACATATTAAGACTACTTTTTTTCCACTTGTAGAAATATATTTTTACAAAAGAATCACAGGCACACACACAAAAATATATATGCATTTCTCTGCAGCATTGTCTGTAATAGAACTGAAAAGTTCTTAAGTGGCTATCAATAGGGAACTGAAGAAACAAACTACATGGAAGTGTCTAGCATAAGGCCTGGATTTAGTAGATACTTGTTAGATGGAAATCAGAGATATAATAATATTCATATTTAACAATAAAACTAATATGTACTATGTACTTTTATGCATTCTTTTTCCTCACAAAACCCTGACGAGGTAGGTCATACTATTCCAGATGAAGAAACAGACTTAAAGAGATTAAAAATAACTTACTCAAGAATCGATGTCAATATCCTGGTTGTGATAGTATACTGTAATTTTGCAAAATGTCATCACTGAGGTAAACTGAGCTAAGTGTACAAGAATCTCTATTATTTCTTGGAGCTGCATGTGAATCTACAATTATCTCCAAAATTTCAATTAAAAAAACCTGCTCAAGGCTAGCAAGTAGAGGATACAAACCCAGGGGTGCTGACTCTGAAGGTCACCTTCAATCACTGTCACTATGTAGAGCATTTGGGGCTTCCTGAGTAACAATTACACAGACGTTCACCAGGGACGTAGTACCTCACCGGTGGTGCCATGACTGTGATCCTCCAAAAGCCACTAAGACGATTTTTAAAAAGAAGGGAATGATAAATGCAAAATTCAGGATAGTGGTGGTCTCAGGAGGATGGGGAATCTAGGGGAAGGGAGATGGTATAAACACAGAGGTAAATGCAAGATATTGGCTATTTCTCAAGTGGATGGTATGTACACAAGTATATATTACATTATTATGCTTTAAAACATTTATAAATCTTACAAATTTGTTTGATATGTATCAAATGTTATGTAAAATATTTTAAAACTTTGGCAGAATATGAAAACAGAAGAATCTGTGATGAGACCTCTCTGTTCAAACTAGCTATCTCAACCTTCTCTCTCATTTTTCCACCACCACCATCAGAATCAATTAGGTTGGTCTCCTTATTAAAGCTTAATTGTTCCTTTATGCTTCTGTTATTTCCCTGATCTTAGAGCACCTTTGCATCCATCTAAATCCTAACTAATTCCAAGATTTGGCTCAAGTTCCAGGTATTTCCAAAGTCTTCCCTGACTATTCCAGCTCTTGTTTCTTTCTTCTCCTGGACAGCTCTCTAGCATTTATCAACTTGTGGGTTTCAAACAAAACAGCATTTAATTATACATAGTCTTATATGGTTTATAGTCAGTCAATGAGTGTTACAGTTCTTAGTTGTGAATTAACAGAACTCAATCTCATTACAATTTAAACAGAAAATAAATTTATTAAAGAATATAGATGGCTCCTAGAATACCTGAGTGGGCAGAAACGAGGCTTGGCAGCTATACAGACTAATGCCGAAATTATGCTGTTCTGCTGCTTCAGTGGAGACTCTACTAGTGTCACCACAGGGACTCTGAACCCTGACACAGCCTCTAGCACCTCTAGCCTGGCTATTCTTGGAAGCTGGTTATCTTTCAGCCAGGGTGGATTTCAAGCTGTGCCTTCAGCTTCACATCACTTGCCTATGACCTGAAATCTCATTCAGGTATGGAAATAGGGTACGCAGTTTACATCTAGCCACAAGGGACATAGGGAAGGTAAGTTTTTCACTTTTATCCTAAGGAGAGATGAACTCAATGTGGGGGAGTCCCTCAAAATAGAAAAGGTATTCAAAGATTATATCTTGGGAATCGGGTGTGGCTCAATCGATAGAGCTCCCGTTTACCATATGGGAGGTCCCGGGTTCACTTCCCGGGGCCTCCTTGTGAGGGCAGGCCGCCTGCGCGGCGCAGTGGGCTGATGCAGCAAGACCTCACAGCAAGGGGGAGATAAGCAGACACAGAAAAAACACACAGAAAATGGACACAGCAAACACAAGCAGCAAGGGGGGGATAAATAAATAAATAAAAATAAGTTAAAAAAAAAAAGATTATATCTTTGCTATCTTATCAATTTGATTGTACGTTTATTAGGAACAAGGACCTTGCTTTATTACCTACAACACATTACAAACACCTGTTGATTTATTATTCTAGTCTTCAGTATCCTCCAATAGAACAGCACCTTTGGAATCATCTAATACACATCTTTTGTATTACAAAAGAGCAAACATGGTCATGCTTTTAGTTATTAGCAGAGCTGATATTCTGGTTTGAGGATAGATTCTAGGAAAGATTCCCAAAAATATAAGACAGTATACAGTTTGTGTTGAAAATTGCTCATGTTAATTATTGTGAAAGTGCTTTCTTAATATTTTTGGAAACACTCCAAAATTGTAAATTTTCAAAAGTAATATGTAAGTTAAAAAATTTTTTTTTTCTATTTTGCTATTTGTGGCAGAGTATGCTGGTTGTGTTCCACAATTTCTTCTCTCCTACTTTCACAGTAATTGAAATTGTGAATTTTAACTACTGTTAAATTCTGGGGGTATCCACATGGCCACTACATTCCCAGACTCCATTGCAGCTAGATGTGGACATGTGATTATATTCTGGATTATGGGAAGTAACCAGAGCTGTTGTATGCAACTTCTGCGAAATGTGGAGTCATGCCTTTTTCTCTCCTTCCTCCTTCCTGCTGACTGGAATGAAGCTGGAATTCCAGAAGCCATCTTGGACCATAAGGTGGACTTGAGAATGGGACTTGAGAAAATAACACACACTGGTAAAGCAAGAAGACAGGGGATTAGATTCCTGAATCATAGAGCGCCATAACCCTGGACTTAACCACTTCCAGACTTCATGAACATTAGCGGTATATAAACCTCTATCTTGTTTAGCATTATTTTAGTTGATTTTCATTCTTTCTGTTACTTGCTGTTGAAGCTAATCCTAACAAATTCACTCCCCATAAACTCTTACCTGGGCCCACACCCAATTACTTAATAAAGTTTTAAAATTTTCTAAAAGGATCAAACATTCTAATAATTATAAGGATAATAACTGACATATTATCATTTAAGCCTCCTAACAACCCTATGAAGTAGGTACTATTATTGATAATAGAAAACTGAATCACAGCCAAAGGTCACTGACTAATAAATAGTAGAACTGAGATTCCTCAGAGCTTCCGGTTCTGTTTTTGTTTTCGTGGGGGTGGGGGTTGGGGGTGGGATATAACTTTTCAATTTCTCAAAGTGCTTTTACATTTACTTGTTTAGACATTACAAAGTAGAGAATATAGGCTATTATCTGTATAATTAAAAGAATGCCTCTTGCCTCAGTTATTTGAACTATTCAATGTGACCTATTTCTAGTTCAAATTAATGTTAATTTTTAAAAATTGCTTAATATTGTTAATTGCCTTTATCCTGTACTATGTTGCATATATAAAAATAAAATATCAAAATTAAGGAAAATGTGGTACATATACATATTTGTATACATAATTTTAGGCAGAGTTGGCAATTTACTCTCTATCTTTTCCTTTTTACAGTTTGATCCATTTTTTTTTTTTAGAATCCAAGTGGACTTTATTTGACACAGAATACAATATGGCTGTATGACAAGCAAACTGAAAAGACAAAGCAGAAAAGACACGGTTCTATCTAATTTGTAATTAAGTCACAGGAGGGCAAGTTATTCAATGAATAACATAACAGTTGAGTTTGAGGGAAGAATTCTTTTTCTAGTGCCCATACTTTTGGAATTCCCACTCTCTGTTGTCCAACGGACACACCTGCCGTGTTTTGAGCCAGCGAGAAATGCAGTGGAAGTGAAAAGCATGATTACAGAGTCCCCAAGCCACGGTGAGCACTCCTCAGAAGTTGCTGAGGCCTGGTTAGCTTGAGACTCTATGCAAGGATCCATAATGTGGTTCCTGCAGATGGCACAGTTATCAACCACAGTATCCCAGACCCAAAGAGCAACTGTATTCCACTTTTTCACTTCAAAGCGCTTCTTGCCCACCCACTGTTATTGCCCGCTGGGGGTATCCACATCCATCGCTGCAGTTATTTTGGAAACACACGGTCCATGCCACTCTTTTTAAATTTTAATGAACTACTTTAAGCTACATAAAAGTAGAGAGATTTGTCAAATATTAATGATGCTTTCAGTATTTGCTGAAGATAACATTTTTAAAATTTCGTTTTGATAGTTAATACATGTACATGTTCAAAAAACGGAGTTAAGTCCCCATCCCACCCCATCCCCATATAACCAGTTCCCACACCACAGTTATTAATTATATATTGATTTTTCTCCAGTTTTTGTTTGTATTTTTTTTTTAAGATTTATTTATTTATTTATTTATCCCCCGCTTGCTGCTTGTGTTTGCTGTGTTTCTTCCGTGTCTGCCCATCTCCCCCTTGCTGTGAGGTCCTGCTGCATCAGCCCACCACACAGGGCAGGCCGGCCTGCCCTCACAAGGAGGTGCCGGGAAGCCAACCCGGGGCCTCCCATATGGTAAACAGGAGCTCCATCGACTGAGCCACACCCGCTTCCCTGTATTTTTTATTTATCTTTGTGTGTATATAAGCCAATGAAAATATATTTGGATTCACTTTTTTTTTTTAACAGAAAAGGTAGCATATTTTTGACATTCTTCTTTGTGTCTACCCTCTTAGTCCGTCTTTCTTTTCTCAGCTTATCAATAAATAAAACTCTATTAGTAGCATTCTGCTACTAACTCTGAAGAATCGCTAGTTTCTTATCAAATGTAGTTTGTTCTTCCCACCCTTTCCACAATCCAACTTTCTAAAAAAACGATACATACTTCCAGAGCCTAACGTACCTAGCCTAGAGCTAAGCAAATATGAACTTTATGCAAATAAGGAGGCTTAATTTTGGTAAAAAAAAATTCTTGAGGGTGGAACCCTGGGGGAGGCGGGAGTCTAGAACGGCGGTTCCCCAGAAAGGCTGGACGAACAGGGACTCCGGGCCTTGGGGAGGGAGGAGGCTGGCGAGCCCTTCCGGTGGGCGCAGGGGCGGCCCACAGCCGACTTGGCGCCAAACTCAGAAGTCTCTTCTCGCGGCAGGAAGCTCTTTGAGTCTCGCGAGAGACGCAGTTTACTACTTAGAGTAAGCACCCGGCTGTGGTGGCTGCAGTCTGAATAAGGTGAGATCGGGCTGGCTGACGAGTTAAGTTCCTGAGGGAAAAGGCAATCCAGGGTTCCAGGCGGAGGAGCGGGAGAGCTGGGGAGTCGCAGGGAGGGGTGAGGGGGGTGGAGAATCGTACTTGGCGGGTTTGAGCGGGACTGGAGAGGAGAGGCGGCCTGACCGGCCTCTTGCTGTGGGGCGAGGAAGCAGTTGGGGACGAAGGCGGATTCGTGTTTATATTTGGTTTCTTTCAGGACACTGAGCCTTTTAGCAGTAGGGAACATGTTTCTGATACATTTTTATATCCCTAGTTTCTCTACACAAGGGCTTCTGAACGTAGAAGGCATCCTGTGAATGTTGAATGAATGAAGTTTAAGTGAGAGAATGGATGGAAGCGAGGATGGAAGGAGAGATTGGAGTAGAGGAGGGCAGGGATGGGAGGTGTTGGTGTTTTTTGGGGTGGTAGCAAAAGGGAACTTCATGGCAGCCTGTTAGGACTTCCCTTGCAACAAGGGGCTTCTATTTGCATATTAGACATGCGAAACAGAAAGGTTGCGAATGAATTGTGAGTTGGACACTGGATTTCTTTTGTTGCTTTCACTCGTCTGGGATTTGAGGTCTAGACGATTTCATCATTGTCTAAGAATAGATAATGTTCTTCGTCAAGAAGTGAAAGATACAGGTACCTCACTACAAATTTTAAGAGAAAAATCATTTTACTGACCAACCCCATCCCATGCTTCAGTTCCTTATTATGTGATCTTGCTACACTTTACAGTTTGTACTCTCTCATCAAATTCAAGCTCTCTTTGAGCCTCAGAGATATGAACCCCACTTCACAGAGGGCTTTACTAGAATGGGGCTAAATATACTTCTTGTAGATGGGAAGCTATTTTTAGATTATGTGACCTCTGGCCACCTTTTCAATTTTGAAAATCTGTGGTTCTTTTCCTTTCTTGAAGATATAATGGTTCATCATCAGGAATTGATACTTTGTTTTGTTTTTGTGAATTTTTGGCCATAGAAATTTAGACTTGGAGAGACTTTAGAGATTGTATAGCTCCAGTGGTTTTACAGTTTTGGGGAAACTTTGGAATTACTTTCTTTGATTCCTTCATTCAACAAATATTAGCACCTGTTGTGTACCAGTAATGGAGCACTTACAGACCTACCTTGTCTATGCCCTTTTAGAGGTACAGTCTAGTATGGGAGACAAATGTGCATCAGATAATTATACAAATAGAACTTAATATTGAAACCGGACGAATGCTCTGAAAAAGAGGTACTTGAATGGTTGTAGGAGGATTTAATTTAGGGAAATTGGAATAGACTTCTGAAGAGGGTCAGTCTTGACCCAAGATCTGAAGAATAGGAGTCAGGGGGAAGAGCATTCAAGACAGGAAATAACATTTGCAAAGATTCAATGGACTGAGGAATATGACTTTGAAGGAACAGAAAGTCAACATAGATAGAGGCAAAGGAGCATGGAGAGTGGTGTGAAGTGAGGCTAAACAGGTAAGAAGGGGGCCAGACCATGCAGGAGTTTTATCTTTATCCTAAAAGTAATGGGAAGCCATTAAAATATTTAAGCCTTTTGGTAATATGATCAGATTTACATTTCCAAAGCTTTAGTCTAGCTGAAATATGGAGGCAGAAGTGGATGTGAGTAATGGATGAATCCCAGCAAGAAATGATGGGAATTGGTGTTGGAGATGGGGAGAAATGAGAAGATTTAAAGGGTATTTAAAATGAAGAGTCTTGGGAAGCGGGTGTGGCTCAGTGGATGGAGTCCCCGTTTACCATATGAGAGGCCCTGGTTTCGCTTGCAAGGGGGGATAAATAAAAAAAATAATAATAATAAAATGGAGAGTCTGTGGACTGAGGAGAAGTGTCAAGGACTCCTAGGTTTCTGCTTGGATAGATGTTATTCATTCACTGAGTAGGAAAGTTTAGAAGTTCAGTTTTGTACACAAGGAAGTATAGATACCTTAGAGACACTGAAGGACTATAATATGGGAAGTAGTGATCTGGAGCTCAGAAATGAGGAAAGTTGGAGATAAAAATTGGTGAGTCATCTGTAAAATAATTGATTATTAAAGCCACATGTATAAATGAGCAAAGAGGGCCTAGGTCTTGGATATTTAATGGCCAGGTTAGAGGAAGATGAGCTTGCAAAGGAGATCCAGGAAGAATGTCCAGAAAGGGAGGAAAACCAGGTAAATACTATATGACAGAAGTCAAGAAAAACATTTTTTCAGGGAAAGGGACTGGTTAAAAGTTGCTGAGAGGTCAAGTAAGATGGTACTGAAAAACATTCTTTTGAGCTACCAACCTGAAGATTATTTCCCTTTCTTTAAAGGAAACATTACCTAAAAGACCAATTTATGGTCTTTTTAAAAAGCTGGTCTGGTTGTTGTGGGGGTGAGGTACCTTTTGCCCTGCCTATTTCATACCCATTTGAATCACAGTTTGAAACCCTCTAAAAAGTCAAAATCATCATTTTATTGTAGGGGAAACTCAAGAGTTGAGGAAAATGATTTGTGCAAAATCAGATTTTTTAGTGGTAGGGTCTACATTAAAACTCAGTTATTTTGGTTTCTGTTAGATTCTTTCTCCATAATTATTTTCTTCTCTACTTTTTTCCCATGATTTTTAGTTTGAAATATGGTTTAATTGATTGAAACACATGAATTTTGCTGCAGATAGAACTTGACTGTGTAATAGGAAGACTATTTGGATGGCCAAAAAAATATTTTTAACCCTTTTTTTTCCCCTCAGGAACAAGATGCTGGAACCACAGGAGAACAGCTTGATTGATCTACCAGATTATGAGCATGTAGAAGATGAAACTTTTCCTCCTTTCCCACCTCCATCCTCTCCAGAGAGAGAAAATGGTGAAGGTGGTGAACCTGATGAAGGTCTGTATGGGGAGTTTCAGAAAAGTATCCATGTTCAATTATATACCTATCAACTTAGAAAATGAGGCTTAAATTGTTTAAGTAATATTAAATTTTGTTATATTTCATCAGAGTCAGGGAGGGGAGCACCTGTTCCTGTACCTCCAAAGAGAACAGTTAAAAGGAATATACCCAAATTGGATGCTCAGAGGTACGTTTACTATTTCCTTACAGCTTTATAGCTTTTCCTTAAGCCATTGTTTGTTTTTTTGTTTTTGTTTTTGTTTTGGTCAGGATGGTTTGGAGATCAGATATTTCTAAAAGACTTTTTCTTTCAGTTTAGCAGCAAATATTTTTCTTGTGGTCTTGGTTTGGACATGATGTCTCCAGAAAACTTGAAATTCAAAACATATTTTTATTCACAGATTAATTTCAGAGAGAGGGCTTCCAGCCTTAAGGCATGTGTTTGATAAGGCAAAATTCAAAGGTAGGGGTCATGAGGTAAGAAATGTCTGATTTTTATTTTAGACCTTCATTTCATAAAATACCAATAAAACTGTGGACTTATCATGTCCTTGGGAATCTCAGAATGCTTCATAGATACTATCATTTGTCATCATCTCTCTTGAGAAACAGAGTGATGTAGTAGAAAGGGTTCTGTTTGAAGAGTCAAAGGGCATGTCTGGTAGTCTCATTTTTGCTGCTGTATAAACTGTGGCTTCGGGAGAAATCACAACTGAGACTGTAAGCCCGAATTTGTACTTTATAATTTAGAGGAATGAAATGTACTTTGTCTGTCTCAAAGAGTTATTTTAAGCTTTATGAAGGTAGGAATCTCCCTGTATTGAACATGCATGTGTCCCCAAGTTCTGGCACTATCTGGTTCATAATTAGGTATCAGTAAATTTTGTTGAAAAATGAAGACATTTAAAAACTGCCACTGGGGAAGCGGGTGTGGCTCAATGGATAGAGCCCCCGTTTACCATATGGGAGGCCCGGGTTCGCTTCCCGAGGCCTCCTTGTGAGTGCACGCCGGCCTGAGCGGTGCGGTGGGCTGATGCAGCAACCTCACGGCAGGAAGCAGGTGTGGCGCAATGGATAGAGCACCCGTTTACCATATGAGAGGCCCTGGTGAGGGCAGGCCAGCTTGCCCAGACACAGAGAAGCAGACACAGAGAAGACACGCAGCGAATGGACACAGCAACACAAGCAGCAAGGGGGGGATAAATAAATAAAAATAAATAAATCTTTAAAAAAAACAAACAAAAACTGCCACTGTACAAATGTACATTTTAAAATTCTTTTATCTTTGAATTATTTAGGAGTGTAGATGTAATTTTTTGCTGATGATATCTTTATAGAGCTTTGTAGTTTATGAAGTGTTTTCAAATATATTCTCCTTTAATTCTCAACCTGTGAGGAAAGTGAGTTTTAGGGTTTTAAGTGTCCAATGCCAGCTGTTAAGGGCAGAGCCTAGACTTTCCATTCCATAGCTCAGCTAGAATAATGCTAATATAACGGTATCATTTAGGTGATGCAGGATAATTTGGAAGAATGAAGAGGCTGGAGACAGATAGCATGTCAGAGCTGTTGTACTGCCACTGGGATGAGGTGATAATAGCCTGGTTAGGGTAAAAGTTGAGAGATGAATAATAAATAGGGCACATAGGTGTTGGATATAGGGAGGTAAAAAAGGAGTAAAAAATAATCCCAATATTTCAAACCTAGGAGGCTGAAAAATTGTTAGGAAGAGAGGATATAAGCCGGTATCCTGTTTTGCCACAAAACTAAACATAAGTCAGGATATTTTAAAAACCATATGCAGCTCAGTAATGCATTGCCCTTGTTGAAAATTTCAGGTAGTAGTAGAGAATTGGGGCTTTGAATTTATGAGGTCTTGGTCATGCTTATAATAAGCCCTTTATTTAAAAAAACAACAAACTTATTTGAAGGATGCTTCTTTAGTGGGCAAGGGTGGGCTCTGAGAGTGTTTATTCTTAACTAGTCTTCTGTACTTTGCCCTTGAAAATTCTGAATGTTTTCTCACATTGTTGAACCCTTACTATTTCTTCTCTATGTGTAATTTGGGATTTCCCACTTTATTTAGTTATTTCTTTTGTGTCCCTTGGGCCCACCATGACATCATGAGGTGGCTGACCAGCTGCCTCCAACAATTGGAAATTTTCTTAGGTGATTAGATTTTTAAAAAGACTTGTGCCTTTATTATTCAAAGGGGAGAATGAGAACGAGAAGACCTTGCTCTCTCAGTATTATCATTTAGTTATTGTTTAGACTTGATTGTCTTGACCAGTGGCTTCTAGACAGATAAATATAACAACAATAATAGTCAACTTTTTAGGGTTTACTTTGTGTTGGGCACTTTACTTAGATTATCTAATCTTCATAACAACCCTACAATGTATATATGCTATTATTCCCATTTTATACATGAAGAAATAGGCACGGAAAAGACAAAGTGATTTGTTGAAAGTCACATGCTATTAAGTGGTGGAATTGGGATTTGAATCTATGCAGTCTTATCCAGAGCCTGTGTTTTTAACTACTCTTCTCTCCTGTTTTACAGTCCTATTCAGTGAAGAGTGAAATATACAGTAGAGCCAGGAATTTAACTATAACTTATTTCATTTATTAGTCAGGTTTACTATACTTTGTTTTTCATTTTCATTTCTAAAATTTTTAATGTTAATTGAGATTTCAAATATAGAGAGGTATTGTGGTCTGAGAATGTTTAGACTGTCCTTGCTAGTCTTTAGTACTTTGCCCTTGAGATATCTGAATATATTTCACAATGTTGAATTTTCAATGCTTTCTTCTCTATATATGATTTAGGGGCCTGTCACTATGTTTAGCTATTCCTAAAAGATACCTGGACAGATTTTGTTTAAGCTTATTTTCGGATTTTACTTTACAGTTCTGAAAAGATGTGTCGTTATCTTTTCACTTTCATTAAGTTTTCATACTAGATTCCCCCCCCAATTTAAAAAATCTGTATCCAGTGCTCTTTTAGACTTCAATCCTCTAAGCCCTTACTAAATTTTTTTTTTCTTAAAGTTGCTTTTAAAAGTTTCTCAACCCTGTAAATATAAAGTGACACCAGTGACTTTGTAGTACTTTTCAATGCTAAAATCTGCTGACAGAGACAGTTGTGGGAATGAGTCTTCTATTTAGCATTTTTATTTTTATGTGCCAGGCTGAAGACTTAAAGACGCTGATCAGACACATGGAGCACTGGGCACATAGACTATTCCCTAAACTGCAATTTGAGGATTTTATTAACAGAGTTGAATACCTGGGAAATAAAAAGGAGGTTCAGGTAAGATTATTACGAGTGTCATTCACAATGCTAAAAAAGCACAAGGATAGATTTAGTTGAAGTTTAAAAAGTGGTGTTTTAACTGTTATTAAACTTTTTAAGTGCAATAAATAAATAACTGATGCTATTCTGGAGAGTTTAGAACAATAGGAATACCTAATGAAAATCCTTTTTTTTTTTAAATCCTTCAAGAGGCTGAATAGCTGTTTGGGGACTTCATTTTGAAATCTGTCTTGGCAGAGAGAAAGAAAAGTCTTTTGAAATTGAGAATTGCATAAACGACCTTTTCCTCCCTAACATTATTAGTGAAAATGGAAAAATATCTTTTTATTTTCAGACCTGTTTAAAACGAATTCGACTCGATCTCCCTGTTTTACATGAAGATTTTATTAGCAATAATGGTAAGAATACAGGTTTATCAAATTTATCACCATTGTGTTCTTAGAAATGGATCTAATTGGGTGGGTACTATTCCAGGACTCGGTTCCTAGTCTCTAGTGGTATATAATTAAAGTATGGTAAATGACAGTCTGGAAGTGAATTAAAATGCCTGGGTACATCTAGAATGTTATATATACTTGTTTCTTAAGGAAATGGGTGCATTGCTATTAAGATGTTACAAAAATGTATTTAGCCATAGAGCAGTAGCTTTTGAGAGCTCTGATGGTGGTAACCCATTGATCTGTAAGCACTTGTTAATAAAAATATATGACAAATAATATAATTATGTATTTGTAAGCACTTGTTAATAAAAATATATGTCAAAGATACAGTGTTCAGGTACATGTACTAATGTATCCACCATTTAAAAAATGTTTCTGGGAAATTTGGCAGAATAATTTGATGATGAAGTTGTTTGCATTTCATTCACAGTGTAGATCCTGGACATAGGACATAAGACTTAAGTGACTGTTCCTGGTATTGATTGCACTTGTTAGTTGTACAATGCAACCATAGACCAGTCACATACATTAAAACAGATGGTTCCTGCCGACAGAGTCTGTATAGTCATCAGATTTTCTGTGCGATGGCTCCATACATATGTGTGTGTTTACATTTTTACCTTTTATTAGATGTGGTAAAAAATATAGAATCCATATAGAAATTCCCCAATGTTATTTATAAATTGCATTTGAAAGTATGAAGGAATGTGATTTAAATAATCCAGTATTTAAATTTCTTTGTAAGATACGACATGTATTGATGGCATGGGATTTGGTATATGGAAAGAAATTAGTTCTTAAATACTAAATCCCACAGCATATACCACTATGTTAGTTTATTCAGCAACACTTTTTGAACTGCTCACTATATGCTAAAGATGAATAAGATTAGGACTCTTACTTCACGGCCTAATGGACTAGTGAGAGAGGAAGACATAGAACATCAGTGGTAGTCTGTTAGATGCTGTGATTAGGGGTTTGAATAGGACACAGGATGAGGTGCAAAGAACATAGTTTTACCTAGGGAAGGGGAAACATCACAGAAGTGGTATCACAAACACTTTGAATGATAAGTAGTAGAGGTCAGGCAGGGATTTTGTGCAGAGGCATAAATTAACATGGTTAACCAGTCAGTGAATACAAATAGGTTTTAATACAGGGCACAATGAGGTTTATGTCACAGAGAACCTTGTTGTTGAATCTATTTCTTTGTATCTTAGAGAAGAGCTTCTAAACTTTTTGAATCAGGTGCAACAACTATAAAAATGTTTTGAGCATTTTATTTTTAATATATGTACCTATTATACTGATGTGGTATAATAGTGGACATTTTTGTTCTCACCAAAAATACATTACAGTTTTAAAGAGAGAACAATGTGGTTGAATAGTCTATTGAATACTTTTCAAAAATCTTGGGTTAACACTTATTTTCTTGAAAAAATTTTTTTATTAGATAAGTTTTGTTTTATAGATCAATCATGCATGAAATACAGGATTCCCATATATCACCCCACCATCAACACCTTGCATTGGTGTGCAATATTTGTTAAAATTGTCGATGACACTTTTGTAATGGTACTTTTTTTTTAAAACAGTAGTTACCTTTGTAACAATTGATGAAAGATTGTTAAAAAAAGTACTGTTAACTGTTGCCCATAGTTTACATTAGGTGTATTTTTTTCTCAAATACCACACTTACTTTTTTTTGACAAATCAATTTTATTGATAAATATTAATAAAGCATACAATTCATCCAAAGTATGCAATCAATGGTATTTGATATAATCACATAGTTGTGCATTCATCACTTCAATCATTATTAGAGCATTTTCATTATTTCCATAATAATAATAAAGAAAAAACAGACAAACAAGAAAGTTCTTCACTTCTCAATCTCTCCAAGTTTTCCCTGCTGTATATAGCTGCTATTTCTGGCTATTCTTGCACAATTATTTATTTATTAAGCAGTTTTATTGAGATATACTCACATACCTTATGATCTATCTAAAGTGAATGATGTGACTTTTAGTATAATCAGAATGTTGTGCATTCATCATCACAAAAAATTTTAAAATTCTTTCATTACTCCAAAAAGAAAAAGTTCACAACACTTAGCATGCCTTCCCTAGCCCTACATAACCACTAATCAAATTTCATCTTTATAAATTGATTGATATTTACATTTTATATAAATAGAATCATATATGTTACACAATATATTTAGTTCATAGTAACGCAATCATACAGTATTTGTCCTTTTGTGTCTGGCTTGCTTCACTCAACATAATGTCCTCAGGTTCATCCATGTTGTCATATGCTTTACGACTTCATTCCTTCTTAACCACTGCATAATATTCCATTATGTGAATACACCACAGTTTGTTTATCCATTCATCAGTTGATGGACACCTGGGTCGTTTCTAACTTTTGGCAATTGTGAATAATGCCACTATGAACATAGGTATGCAGATGTCTATTCATGTCACTGCTCTCAGTTCTTCTGGGTATATACCCAGTAGTGGTATTGCAGGGTCACATGGCAAATCTATATTCAGCTTCTTTAGGGACTGCCAAACAGTCGTCCACAGTGGCTGTACCATTCTGCATTACCACCAACAGTGAATAAGTGTTCCTGTCTCTCCACATCCTCTCCAACACTTGTAATTCTGTCTTTTTAGTAGTGGCCATTCTGATAGGTGTGAAATGATATTTCATTGTAGTTTTGATTTGCATTTCCCTAATCATGAGTGATGTTGAACATTTTATCATGTGTTTTCTTGCCATTTGTATTTCTTCTTTGGACAAATGTCTATTCAAGTCTTTTGCCCATTT
>JAQZBX010050082.1:0-19741 GCA_029593785.1 Cabassous unicinctus | reverse complement strand
AGTAGCATTAAGGAAGTACATGCAGTGTATTCCATTTGGTGAGATTTAAACTATTTTAAGCTAATTTGCATATATGAATATTCTACAGTTACTTTGTCTAATTCTGTACAGGTCCTAGTGACCTGTTCACATCCTACTGTAGTTGCTGACAACACATTTTATTTCGGTTAACTAACCTTGGTACCTTTCCTTCCTCCAATACAATAGATTTCCCTCTGCTCACACAACAATCACATGCTGTTGACATCCTTGCTGGTTGTGCCCATTAGAATAGCAGTGTGTTATGGTGGGAAAAACCCAGGTTGTCTATAAATTTGTTCAACAAATATTTAATTGAGCTTTTATTGTGTGCCCAATACTGTTTAGAGCTCAGATATATAATCTAGTGTGATTTGCCTATTGGTTTTATTAATGGTGCTTTTTGATAGGCAGAAAAATTTAATTTTGATGAAATCAAGCTTATCAAGTTTTTCCTTTTTGTGATTTGTGCTTTTTATATCTAGTCCAAAAAACTTGACCTACTCCAAGGTCCTGGGGATTTCTTCTATTTACTTTTCTAGAACATTTATGGTCCTAGGTCTTATGTTTAAGTCAATGATCCACCTCAAATTAATTTTTGTGTATGGTGTTAGATAAGGGTTGAGGTTAGGTGCTTATTCTCACAGATATGCAGTTGATCTAGCACCATTTCCTTTCTCCATTGAATTGGCTTGGTGCCTTAGTAGAAAATCAATGTGTGAGTTTCTTTTCTGTGGCTTCTGGAAATCCCATCTAGATAAATCAAACATTATCATCACCCTTAAGGAGCTTACAATCTAATAAGAAAGACATAAGTCATAATTGTACAAAGTGGTGAAGAAAATCACAGCACTACCTGCAGATGTTGAAAGTACAGCAGATGTTGGTGGGTAGGTGGAGGAAGAAGATTCGTGAAAGAGGTTAACACCTGAACTGATTGGGTAGGAGTTTGCAAATGAAGGTAGTAGCATGCCTGCTGCCTTCAAAGAAGAGTAAGGAGACCAGTGTGACCGGAGTATAGTGAGTAAGGAGGAGAGGGGTAGAAGATGCCAGAGAGGAAAGGGGCCAAAATGTGCAGAACCTTAAAGGCCATTTTAAGGGTTTTAGCTTTTACTCCGAGTGACATGGGAAACCATCAAAGGAGTTTGAGTAGCATAGTGACATGATCTGACATTTTTTAGAAGGATCTCCCTGACTTCTCTGTTTAAAACAGTCCCTTGGGATTGGGGGGAAGCAAGGACAGAAGCTCTGAGACCAGTTATAGAGGCTGTTAAAACATGATGGTGACATGATGGCAATGATGAAATGAGAAGTGATTGTGTTCTGGATATATTTTGAAGCTAGAGTTAGCAAGGCTTTTTGACAGATTGAATGTGAGGTATGAGAGAAAAAGAAGAGTCAAGGTTTTTGGCTTGAGCTGGAAGGATGTGTTGCCATTTACCAAGAGTTACCATTTATCTGTGAGAGGAGCACATCTGGAGAAGAAAATCAGAAACTTGGTTTCCCTATTTTTAAGTATATATTCACTATTACTCCTCAAAGTACAGGAGATTTCCCCTAAAGAGGAAGTGGGGGTAGGACAAGAGTGAAGCTAAAGTCATCTTCTCAGTTGTTGAGCAAAAAGAACTTAGCACTGCACTAGGTGAAGGCGGAATATAGGGGAATAGACATGATGCCCAGTATATGGGTCCTTCTTGCAAGGAGAGCTTATCAAGAAGATTGACACAGAAATGAAATAGAAAAAATATGAAGTCAAAGACCAGATTATGGGATACAGATCTTAAGAGACAAAGGAAAGTAGCAGAGGGAAACATAAATGTGGTCTGAAGTAGTCAAAGCAGGCCTCTAAAAGAAAATGGGACACAGGTCACCTCCATTGCTCCAGTGTGACACTCGTCTTCTCACCTCCACAGACGGCTCTCCACTCATCCAATTCCTCCTTAGCTCTGAGGGTCGGCTCATAGCCACATGTTCCAACTGCATCCCACGGGCATCGCCTTCCCCCATGGTGACAGCACGTGTGCAGTCACAGGACAGCACTTGTTTGTGCAGGGCTGTACTTTGTTCTCTAGTTGTTTCTCCTGCATTTATCAAACTTCTCAACCAGATTGATCTCCTTTGTTCCTACCGCAATGCTGATGCTCAGGAAATAGTTTCTGGTTGTTTCAAGAATTTAGGTAAAACAGCAAATTAGCTAGTCTCTGCTGTCTCAACTTAAATAGACTAAGAAACGTTAAATATACCTGTGTAGCTAGCTCATCTTTAAGTGAAGACATCTCATATCGAAGCTTTGTAAAGTTTTAAATACATTACTGGGGCCCAAGTAGTGATGTAATTGTTAATTACATTTTTATTAAAATCCTGGGTAATTAACTATATGTATTTAAAAAAAAAGAAAGAAAGAAAGAAAATGGGACAGATGCCATTTTTCCAGGATGGAGAAGTTTTAGACAGAGAAGTAAAAGGGCAAAATTGTGGGAATAAGCAGGGTCCGTTAAGGACACAGATATTCCAAGCCTGACGGGAAGAGTTGTTGGGAAGATTAAAAAAATAATAATTGGTTTTTGTAGAAAGAATTGCCTCCTGGAATGTAGTAGACCCTTGCTAAAGAACAATTAAAATATTTATTGGAAGAACAGATGGAGATAAAACTGGGTGCAAAACTCCCCTAAATCCAGCCCTACCATCAATGTTGACACTTAATCCGTTAATGCCCTTTGCTCGTTCTCCTTTCCTGGGGTTGTCTGCTACTAAGTCTATTAAAAGACCTTCAGATCTGACTTTCTAAACTGTGAGGGGGGAAGGGAATTGGGCTATGATATTTCAGCATGTCCACTTGGGTTTATGGAGTTTTTGTAATCTTACCTATGTGAATGCTACCAAGTCCAGAAGGGGGCAATATGGCACACGGACTTCAGGAGGTTTCTTCACAGATGTTTCAGAATTCAGCTCGTATTGTTAAATCCTGAATCCCACAAAGCCACGCTTGTAATGATCCATAGACATCATGGGCGTCAATGTTTTCAATTGCCAGTAAAGAGACCGAAGCCCAGAGAGGGAAAGGATTTGCTCAAGGTCACACAGACATTCAGCAGAAAAGCCAAGCCCTTAACCTAGTTCTGCCCCTAAGTCAGTACTCGTTCCATGATTCCATTTGGTTGTTTGATTTGGGAGCATCTCCCTCAAAAGCAATTTCTCAAATTTGTAATGTACTGATAACTTTTAAAGGAATTAAATTCTCACAACAATCTGGTTGTGATTTAAATTATTATAAATAAACTTTTACATTAGATTCTTAAGGATGTACAAATATAAAACTCCATATAAATTTCTTTTACTTATAGCTTGTATACAATTATAAAGCAAAACCAAATTTTACTAAGTTTATTAGTCAGGGTTCTCCAGGGAAACAGAAGCGACAGGATATGTGTTTATGTGTGTGTAAGTATTACAAGGTTTATTATGGGAATTGGCTTGCATGATTGTGGGGATTGCCAAGTCAGAATTCCACAGGGCAGGTTGCAATTTGGGAACTCTGATGAAGGTTCAGGAGAAGGCTGAAATAAAGATAGAAATTCTTCTGAGTGCTGAAATCATCGATTCTCCCTGATTGTATGAGACTTCTCTTCTTGCTGAATGCAATGTCCTTTGTTGATCTTAGATGTAATGAGCAATAGATGCAATCAACTGACCAGTGATTTAAATCCATGAAATATCCTCACAGTAATAATCAGGTCAGTGCTTGTTTGACTAAACAAATAGACACCATAACCTAGCCAAGTTGCTACATGAACTTAACCAATGCACCACATTAAATACAAACAAAACTTCAAACCAATGAAATTTAGATTATGAATATTACTTGAAAAGTATGGATGGTGTTGTTGAAATTAATTTGTAAAGGGATCATTTATAAGGTATGGGAGTCTCTTAATAAAGATTTCAAATTTACTTGAACTTTTTGCGATGGCAAAAATAAGAGCTTTTGTTCTGTAATCCTATTTTCCACATCCATTACCATAGCCTTCCAGCCTGCTGACATTATAGACTTTAAAAAAAAGTTTTATTTTTTTAAGTTTATTTCTCTCTCCCCTTCCCCCTTGTTGTTTGCGCTGTCTGCTCATCTTCTTTATAGGAGGCACAGGAACTGAACCCAGGACCTTCCATGTGGTGGGTGGGCACCCAACTGCTTGAGCCACATCTACTTCCCTATAGCCTTTCTTGAGTTCTGCTCAAATAGAAAAAGCAAACATTTTTTTTAGCTTCCCCTGAGGCTGTCACTCAAGTACCCTTCACTGGTTTTTAGTGAACATACTACATAATAGCTGAAAAAAGTTAGAAGGTAGGAAAAGAGCAGTTTCTACTTTGACTTGCAAATATCTTTAATCCCCTAAAAATAAACCACAAGCTGCAAATAGATGTGAGTATTCTGTACTGTGTTTCCTAAATTACTTATTTCTGAGAATATGAAGAATACATCTTGTTTTTCTGCTCAGGGCCACCTGCTTGTGATTCAACACATGACTCCATTCTGTAGCTTAATGCAATTCTTTATTTGGTTGGAGGAAGATGTATTTCCTCAGAGAAGATGAAAAAGATGGGAAGATTTGTGTTTTAGAAATGAATTGTAAATGAAATAAAAAACTTTACAGGGAAGAATCTTTATAGGGGAAGAGTTTTTGCCAAGTCTCTGTTGGAATATGACTTCATTTCCCTCCTCATGTGTTTGAAATTCCTGGTTTCACATGCTGTAATGTTTATTTAAAAACACAGTCTCCATCCTAATGGAGTAAAGAAACTCTTGGACAACTTTCATAACTTCAGTCATTCTTAGTTTTGTTTTGTTTTTTATCTGTGAAAAAAGAATGACAATATCTCACCTCAAAATATTGTCATGATAAATCATTCATTCATTCAATAGGTACTGTGACCTGTTGTCAAATGCCTTGCATTTTAAAATTATGAAAATTATATTTATTAATCTAGCAAATTTTAAAAACCATTTTTAAAAATGGTATTATAGAAAATTTTAAACATATACAAAAATAGTGCAAAGAACATTAAAAACCTACCTGTGCTCATCATCCAGCTTCAAAATTATTAATCACAACTAACCTGGTTTCATTTCAATCTCCTGCCACTCTATCCTTCCCTGATTATTTTGAAGCAAATACCATCCATATTGTTTTGTCTAAAGCAATCATTTTTAAAGATTAATGTTGGATGCCATTTTAAAACTTAGTTAATTAAACCCATTTAAGCATTTTAAACTGTATTTATAATTTAATTTAATTTTAAAATACTTTAACAAAAAACTTCCAAAATCCCTAATAATTCTTATAAATATAACAATTGAAATATATAAAAAGGGTAAATCCTAACTTCTCTTAAATGCATTCCAATACTATTTATAAATAATAAAAGTTTAACTTAAAATTATAAGTTTAAACCAATTATTCAATTCTTCATTTCAAATTAGAATCATAAAATGACTTCATTACTTTACTTGCCAAATTCTTTTCACATTATAAGTATATAAAACACCCATTTTGCACAGACTTATCAAAACAAAAATATTAATACTTTCAAACATTTCAGTTTTCACTCTAAATCTTCCCGAGGTTAAAAGATATTTAACCACTAAGAAAGCTATTATGTCATCCCAGACCCCACAGAGGTGGGCAGCCCTCACCCATTCTGCTGCAGTTGTGGATTAAATTCAACCTATTTTTTTCTTTCATTCTATACTGACGTGTTTCTATAATCTTCCTGGTAGATCCTAAATTCTTGCAGATATTTACTCAACATTAAACTAGCCATTTTATAACTTTGTCTAACTATGAGGTCAGAATGATAAGAAAAATGCCGGTGACAGAAATGTACACTCCATGAGAATGAACACAATGTCTCAATAGACTCGGGTAACACTAAGGTAAGCATTTTCTCCATCATTTAAAAATCTAGAGAGCTCACCAAAAAAATTCTTGATTCCCAGGATCTTTTAAAAAATTCAAAGGTCTGGCAAACCTATACCTGTGTTCCCGCATGGCTCCGCTAGCTGGAGCTGAGAGCCAGCAGCTCGTCAAGCTGGGACTGGGTGTTGAATGGGGCCCACTTCACTGATGTTGACACCAGCACAGCCCTGGTAGCCATCAGAGTCTGTGGCCCTGATGCCCAGGGAACCTCAGGTGCCATAGGACACCTGAGTATGGGCGGATTCCATTGTGGCGAGTACGTGGGTGGTGGGGAGACTTGGGCCCAGTGGCTGGGAAAAGTAGCCTGTGAGAGAAAGTGGGGCAAGGGGTAGGGAGTGGTGCTGAGAAGCAATGGCGGCTGTTCATCACCAGGGCTGAACCAGCTCACGCTGATTTTCCATTTGCTTCAAAATTTCTCCACTGTCTGCAATGAGTTCCCCACAGGGTGCACCATGCCTGGGGCAGATTACAATTTTCAAGGTTTGTCTATCATGGCATCTTGTTGCCACACAAAGAAAAAACCCAGCTTTCCCTCAAGCAAATCAGTGGGTACCTAGCCTGCCAACCTGTGAAGAGGTTGTCTGAGCGCCTTGCCCGGAAGTTTTGTAATTTAAATTCGGACAAAAGAGAACAAAGGCGAGATGGTTTTCTTTGATAATATTTTCACAGTGGGTTGCAAGTCAAGACCATAAAGTACCAAGTAAGCTCTGTTTCCTTTAATCTTCTTTAAAGCATTGCCATGCAGCCACAGCAAGCTAATAATTAAGGACCATTCAGCCTCCTCCAGGGCTTTGATCTACAATGATGTGACTCCATATTTTTGATTTGTAGGGTTTCTAAACTCTCATTAATGCCTGTAACAATTGGTCAGAATCAAAACAGCAAAGAGCAAAAAACTAAAGCAAAACCAAAACTGTGCATCTGAGAAAAGGGGGGAGTTCATCTCGTCTGCAATTAGTTATGTCATAATTTCCATTATTTGTTTTTTTCAACATGATGTAACTTGATGCTTTGGGGCAACACTAGAAAGTAGCCAAAATATATACTATTTATAGTGATCTCACAACCTGTAATCAGAAATTCTATTTCCGTACATCTAAGAAAGGTCTTTAGAAAAAAAAAAACATACTGTGAAATAAAAATGAATATTCATACATCCACAGACAAAAACACAAACAGGATTTATCTTCAATTTTTTAATTCTACGACTATATGTGAGTATCCAGAGTATCTCCTCATTCATTACTATTTTTATAATTTTGAAATTGTGCTGATAATTTAAGTATAACAGAAATCAGGTGTTTTACTTTATTGGGAATCTAATATTGTAACTGTGGAAATTTTAATAATTAGATGTTGAACTTTTAGAATTGATGACGTGGTCTTATTTTTTCTTCTGTATTATTTATCACTTTGTCTTTTTGTTCTACTTCTAGATTTAAAAATAATTCTTCACTTGAACTCTTTAATTTTAATTTCCAAGAGAGCTATTTCTTCTTCTCTGAGTTCTTCCTCTTTTTTTCTTTTTTCTTTTTTTCATTTTATTTTGGTTTTGTGGATGCAATATCTTATCTTTTGTCTTCTGCTTCCTCCATTGCTTTCTGTTTCTTTCAAGTTCCTTTTGGTTGTTACTCTTTTGGCTAGATTTGTTTTTTTCCTTTGTTTTGGAGCTTTTTCTCAGGTTCCTGGTGCTTCTTGGCTATCCATCCACTTTGAAGAAGAGAGCCCTAAAATTTGATCGGGAGCTCTCTGCCTGTCCTAGAAGCTGGCACCTGGAGGAGTGCACCATAGGTGGTCAAGCAGCTTTTTTTTGTTTTTGTTGGAGAACCTCCAAATATAAGTTTCAGGAGGTCTTTTCTCTTGAGCTATTTAGTTTATCCAAAAGAAAAATCCCCTGCCTGGAGAATTATATGCTTGTTTCCCTCCATTCTGGAAACTCGAAGTGAAGGGAGAAGGGAACCAGAACTTCCATAATTCAGAGTTTTACCTAATCCTCTCTCCTGTGCCAAGTGTCCCTGAAGTGGGCTGGGGGGTGGGGCAACAAAAGTAACCATCTGGCTTTGTGGAGGGAAAGGCATGGGGCTCTTTCTGCTCCACTTTCAAACAGCTCCTGTGTTTTCTGTCTTGCCTCTCCCCTCCAATCACTGAGGTACTTGGTTCCTCATAGTTTAAAGTCTTTGGAGGGTTCAGAAAGGTGAATTTCATTGGCATGCCCTCATGTAGGCATGCCGTCCTTGCCATGCTGTTCACCATTCCTCAGCTTGCTTTCCCTCTCCTCAAAACATGTTGACACCTCTCATCTGCTGTTCTCTCCTCTCTTACTTTGCCCTTGTGGGTTTATACCTTTTTCTTCCTGTTCTGTCATTTTGTGGTATTTTGGAAGGAAGTGGAGATGAATAAGGGTAATTCTGTGTATTTAACCAGAGGTCTCTTAATTTGACTTTAAAAGCAACCCATTGGATATTAAAGAATCAAGAATGGTAATTTCCTGTATAACCAAAGGTTAAGTGAATTTATTGCATGCCAACTGTGTAGGTGGCAACACATTACACATTTTCAAGTGTTTTCTTTTATAAAGGTAATATATATTCACATGGAAAAATGTAAATCATATAAAAGAGTAAATAGTGAAAAGTACATCTTTCTCTTACTCCAATCCCCAGATAAATTTTAAAAGTGGAATTGCTAAATCAAAGAACATGTACACTTGTAATTTGATAGCTATAGCCAAATTGTCCTCCAAGCAACTGTGCCAGTTTACACTTTCAGTAACAATGAATGATGGTGCCTGTTTCTCACACCTTTCTCACCAAGGCATTATCAAATTTTTTGTAGTTTCTAAACTTAATATTTGAAAAATCTAATTTCAGTGTCCTTTTTATGTGTATTTCCTTGGTTGTGAGTGAGGTTGAGCATCTTTTTATATGTTATAGAGCCATTTGTATTTTCTTTTTTGTAAAATGTCTGCTCATGGTCTTTACAATTTTTCTTTGGGGATAGTGGTATTTTTCTTATCAATTTATCAAAATTCTTTATATATTTAGAAAATTAGCCCTTTGTCTATCTATGTGTTGGAAAGTTTTCCCTACCAATTTATCATTTGATTTTGGGGGGGGTTGTTTTATGATACTTCTTGGCAAACAGAAAGTTATAATTTTTATGCAGTTGAATTTAATGTTTTCCTTTATGGCCTTCTTTCCTCTGAGGTCATAAAAAAAGTTCTCAATGTTTTTTCTAGTATTTTATGGTTTCATTTATTTTACATTTCATTAAGTAATCTGTTTGGAATTTATTTGGGCATAGGAGTGAGGTAGGGGTTCAACTCTCTTCCAGTTGTCTTGTTTGCTGCCTAACAAGTACGTTGTAAGTTATCCTCAACATAAATCCATAGCAATATTTGCAAGACTGTAAAACTTCTTTATCTGATCTAATCAGAATAACTGTCTCCCTGGCCATTAAGGTTCAGGGCTATTGTGTAAGAAATTTAATTTATGGGTGCAGGGTATGTAATCCAAGATAGAACTTTGCCACACTTGGCAATTTTGTCTGATTCCTCCCTCTATGTTGAATTCCTAGGGGTATCAGATATGTCAGTCAGGGTAGTGAGTCTAAAACCTGATTGTAAATCCCAGGAACTGAATGGATTTTAAGCTATAGAGCCCAGATCAGGAGAGCCAGGGAACCAGAAGAGCTGAGAACAAGTCATGGCTGAGTAGTGTCCAGGAGAGTCTCAGAGAGCAGGTATGGAGTGATGCCTGCGCCCAGGAGCTTGGACTGAGCTAATGCTTTGGGAGGGGCAAGGGTGGGAGAGCAGTCCTGTAGCAATTCTCAGTTGGGTGATGGAATTTGGACTAAGCTTTCATCCTCACAAGAGGATGGGGCTAAGAACCTGAACAGCCAATAGAGATTAGCCATGGCCTTAGAAATGTGGAATGAAATAAGTTTTCTGAGATAATTTAGGTAAATGTTGGGATACTGTCAGTTTAAAAAAAATTTTACCTGTACTAAATCACACTTAAATGTAACCATCAATAAATTGGTAAGTTAGTTCATGCCTTCTTCAATAAACATTTATCAGATGGCGATAAGTGTCAGGCCCTGTGCTGAGCTCTAGAAGGTAGGAGAATAAAGTGCAAGTTCCTACCCTTAAAGTGTTTGTGTAGTTGGGGTACCAGTAGGTCAGTGACAAGGACAAGTGGTGAGAGACTCTGAGAAAGCATGACTGGGGCTCTGTAACGGCTTAGGAAAGACACAGAGCCAAGAAGTTTCTCAAAGAGCCTGTTAGAAATAACATGAGGTGATCAAGCACCACATTCTGTCTAAAACCCCTATTCTCTTTTTACTTAGGTTAAGCTAAAATTTCTTTCAGAATTACAATCAACAGTATCCTACCTCTAGTGTCTCATAAACTGAGTAATTTATTTCTGCCAGGAACCTGAGGAGATCTAGTGCCATTTGACCTTCACAGAGATTCTTAGCATGATATCCAGGGATAGATTTCAGAAGGTCTGTGAAACCTTTAAATTGTATGTTTTTCTCCTGGGGATAGGATCATAGGTTTCATTAGCATCACAAAGGAATCTGTAATCCCCAAAAGATTAAAACCTAGTGACTTAGATTTTTCCTCAACCTTATTAAGGATCTTTTATCTCAAGAATGTCTTTAAAACATTCTAATCAAATTCTAACCTAGAGACATGTTTAGTTACTAATATCTGTTCTCTTTTAAGCCTCTATCCTTTATCAGCTTCCAGCTTTCTCTCCCCAGTCCAGAAACAGGAGCAGTGCTGAGCATCAACTTCCTCTTCCTTTCCTTATTTATGTGTATTTGGTAACCCTATACTTAACCATCATCACAACATAGGCAACTCTTCATTTAATTGCGATAATGTCATGCCATCAAGCGGAATTGGAAATTTATATTTTCAAAGCAATCTTTCTTGTTTTCAAGGTTTTTCATGTGGAATGCTCAAGTCCTAAAGTCAAGTTCAACACAAATTTAGTTAACACTTGCTATATGTAGAAAACTAACTACATGCTAAAGAAGAGAATAGGGCTGTGGGGCATGCTGATGAATTAAACCCTGTTCCCATTTTCATAGAGATGAGACATTTTGGAAAATGCACAGAGTTCTGTGGGAATTCAAAGAAGAAGTGGTTATTTCCAACTAGAGGGTCCAAGCAAAAAAAAAAAAATTGTGAAAAGGTTCTAGCTGTCCATTCTTAAGACATTTTTTTTTTTTTTTTTACCGGGAGGTCCCAGGGATCAAACCCGGGTCCCTCCATATGGGAGACGGACACCCAACCATTTGAGCCACATCTGTCCCCTCTTAAGACATTCTTATCACTGGGGCTGTTGTAGATTTATTTACCCATCATTTCCATATCTTCAAAGCAAGCTGCTGAGCCTGGAGGCTGACACCTGATGAGAAACACCCAGAAAATAAGCCTAGAAGAAAAATTAACTTTGTCATAGAATGACAGAAAGAGTAGAAGCAACTCATATAAGAAACGTTGGGCAAGAACATGAAGTAATAAAGGAAATGTAACATATTATTTGAATAAGTGTAAGCAGTTTTGAAAGTTTGGTATTGGTAAGGAATCTTTAGCATCATCATTGCTACCACATTAGTATTTTTAAAATCTGGCTTTAAAGCAATTCAAGGCAATATGCATGTTTTCCTAAACTTCAAGAAATAGAAAATGTGTTTTGCTAGAAATATTTACAGGCCTTAAGGGCTTTTCTAAAATGTAAATTGAGGCATATGTTTCTGTGTATTTTTCTTCCTCCTACCACTGATTTCAGCCATAGCCTAACTTTGTATAATGCTTTTAGATGAATGCTTACAGAGTAGTTTAATCTTTATAAATTCTGTGCAGTACATTAGCATGGGTTGGTAATTTTCTTATTCTCTGTTCTTAGGATGAACCAACATCTGCCAAGTTTTTGAGACAGCTCAAGGTTTAGAGGAAGGCTCATCTAAATAAAGGCCAGCTAAAGTGACATTGCAGAGACTTAATCCTTCTCTGGTACCTGTGTGACCAGAAGGCTGATTTGCACATTTCTTCTATTTTGGGGTCCAGATTATTAGCTCTCTGGGGCCCTGTGACTTAACAGCAAGAGAAGCACAAAATGAAGATGGTCAGAGAAAAGTGTCAGCAGCAGACACTCGGAGGCCTGCAAGTGGCTTTTACACACCAGAGTGGAGGATTCCCTGGCCATCAAAGGAAACAGCAAACCGGAGCCTTTGTCCTGTGACCCCGCCACCTACTACAGACCGTCAGACCCCATGTCCAGCCAGAAAGTTCCTGGAGTCTAATGAGGGAAGTGGCTGCGTGCCCGCTTGTGCAGTCAGTTAAAAGACGACGTTGAACATGAGGAAAGGTGTGAAATGCAGCTTTTTGCGTGACTGGGCAGCCTCTGCTGCCGTGTTTGCCTTGGCCTTGCTCTGACTGGAGTCCTGAGCCTGGGGTTGTTCATAAGGAGAGCCTTTGCCCAGCCTCTGCGGGCCAGCCTTCAAGGACACTGGGCTCTGGCAGGCCTCAGCCCCCCATCTCCCACCCACTAGGCCTCTTCCGCTCCACCTCGGCCTGCCCCTGATCGGTGCCTCTTTGCTGAGATGGAGACGTGAGCCTAGACGATGACTGCAGTGTATGCAAATGGAGGCAGCCTGGTGAACCCCCACTGTGCCAGGTGGGATAGGCGAGATAGTGTGGAAAGTGTCTGCCTGACGGAGTGCAGCAAGGAGGATGAGGAAGAACAGCCCCAACAGCTGACACCCTTTGAGAAGCTGACACAGGACATGTCCCAAGATGAGAAGGTGGTGAGAGAGATTACACTGGGGAAACGGATCGGCTTCTACCGAATCCGAGGGGAAATTGGAAGTGGAAACTTTTCCCAAGTAAAGCTTGGGATTCACTCCCTAACCAAAGGTAGGATCTGAGTTCCCCCATGGTCTTGTGACCTAGCGTGGGAGTGAGGTTGGAACTAGGGTCATGGATGCCAGTGCAGTGCCACTAGCTGGACCCTTGCTATGCACCAGCCCCCTGCCCAACCCTTCCATCATTATCTCAGTTAATTTTCACAGTGACAATGTGAGGTCAACATTTTTATTTCCATTTTGCGGGTAGGGAAACTGAGACCCAAAGATAATAATTAAATGTGGCTTGCCCAAGGCTACAGAGCTAATAGGTAGCAAAGTCAGAATCCAATCTTAGTCATTTGACTTTGACTCCAAAGATTCTACCACCACACCATGTGGATAAACCCACTCAAAACATCAAGGGGAATTTCTCTTCTCCAGTTAGGCCTTGGAGAGGTAGAGCTGTGTGGCTTGGTTCTAAGGCAACTCATATCCCAAGCCCATACTTATAATTTATTTGTATTTGCATGCAATAACAATGCCGCAGAATGGCATAAGAAACCACCACTATGCTTAGATAGCAGGGACCAGCCTCCCCTTCTAACCAGAGTCTCCTAATTCTGTTATATTTGGGGGAAAGGGGTTTGACCTTAGGTTCTTTTATGCGTCAGTCTACCCCGAACTGTTCTCAGCATTGCTTGTCTCCTTGGCTCTCTACTCCAAACCCACTTTTGCTTGGATTCCAGTTACTCTGGGATTCTGAACTAGCAGTGCCCACCACTCTGGCCTCAGCGAGGAACTGTGTGGAGAACCCAGAGCCCTTTTGCTGCCTCAAACCCAGTGTGGGAACTTCCTCAAGGTACCTCTAACTTAACTGAAGCCTGGAGATTATTATAACGGAGTTTCAAGACAGAAAAGGAAAATTTGCAGCTCACTAAAACTTGAGTTCCTAAAGCCCATGGGCTCTACACTGTCCCTGAGACCCCTTACTGACATTTTCCCCCTTATTGACATTTTCTTTCCATCCACCATGTTGCCAAGGCCACTCTCTTCTTATATCAAAGTCATCTTTTGCTTTCTTTTCTTCTCCATCCCCCAGTCCCAGGCTTTTCCAATCTTTGTGTTTGGCTTCTGTAGAAACACACACACACACACACACACACACACACACACCAAATACTACTTTGGTGCTCCAAGTCCCCTTTCTTCTTGCTCTGAAGTCTAGCATAAGTATTAAGAACTCTGAAGCCCAAATGTCTGGGCTCACATATTCATATTTCAGATTCTCTACTACTAGTGACCTGGGTAAATAACAGTACTTCTTTGAGCCTCAGTTTCCTTACTTATAAAATGCAGACAATAACAGCACTTACTTCATAGGGTGTCATAAGAAGTTCATGAGTTCATACTCGCTAATTTCTTGGCACAGTGGCTGGCCCTAGGTAAGTGCTCAGTAAATGCTAGTTAGTGGTATTAACCTGCAGAGTTGCTTAGCTCTTTTTGGTGTAATTGTCTCCATTCCAGATTAGGCCTGGTCTTGCCTTTGCGTAATCAAAGATGAAGTAAAGTGTCTTTATCATCAGAAGTTCATCCCCCACCAACTTCACCCCTGAACAAGATCAGTTCTGCTCCATTCCCAGCAGCAGTGGTTTTCAACTCTGATTGCACATTAGAATTAACTGAGAAATTAAAAAGGCAATGAGTGCTCAGGTCCCACCTCCAGATCTTTTGGTTTAACTAGGTGGGACTAGGCATGGATATTTTCAGAAACTATCCAGGTGATTCTAGTGGACACTCAGAGTCAGGAAACACTGCCTATAGATCAGGGGTTCTTGACCTTCTTATGTTCCATGAACCCCTTTGCCAGTCAGGTGAAAACCACGGACCCCTTCTCAGAATGTAGCGGTAGATAGTTTTATGACACTCAACATCAGAGGTCAGAGAAAATAAAGATAAGTTGATTTTTTTAAATTCAAGCTCACGGATCCCCTGAAATCTTTCCATAGACCCCTTATTGGTCTGTGGACCCCTAGTTAAGAACCTCTGCTATAGATGGTAGAGAAGAGTGGTGAGCAACCTTTTTGCACCAGTTCAGTAAGAATAAAAATGTTTACATTTGTCCTCCTCCTCCTCCTCCTCCTTGTTCTCCATTCAAAATGAAAATGGCCTTTTCAAGTCCTATTTTTAAAACCATTCATTTAGGAAGTAACAACATGAAGGCAGATTTCTATATTTTCTAAAATAGAAAAAAATATAATTACGCAAGTAATGGACTTATAGAACATTCAGCAATAGTGGAGAAAGTGAAAATCCATCATTTTCATAAATACAGCACTCCTAAATAGCCACCACCAGTTTATATCCTGGTTGATTTTTTGTGTATACCAAACTCTATGTATATAGGAGTGGTTTGGATACACCAATGAGTCATTCACTCTCACTCCCTGAACAACATGATTTTTCAGTGTCAGTACAGTTTTAAATGCCAGTAGATTTAAATATTTTTCAATGTCAATAGATATATAGATACTCTCATCTTTTAAAAAGCACATCATATTCCATTACATAGCTGTAGCATAAATCTTTTAATCTGTACCTATTGACAAATTTTTACTTGTTTCTACATTTTTGCCATTATTTATAATGCTACGGAGACCACCCTTTTCCATACTTTTTGCATGTTGTGCAGTTTTTTTTTCAGCATTTGTTCCTGGAAGTCAACTCACTTGGTCAGGCACGTAAAATTTTTAATACATTGTGCCAGATTGAAGGGGCAGCCTTTGCATCTTTATTCAGTAAAATTAGATCCAGATGTGTAGTTAAATCTACTCTGGGCAAATGTTGTTTTTCAGTGGCATAGAGCAAGGAGGAAAGACACAAAGAGAACACATAGGAAGATAAAGGACCAGAAATTGAGACAGAAGACATAATTAGGAAGGGTCGAGGAGAAGTTGGCTTAAAGCCGAACCAGGAGAGGAGTTCAGAAAGAAGTGTCCAGCACTGCAGAGGGGTCACGGAAGCTAAAGTCTGATCAAAGACTCCCAGTCATGGCCAACTTTGAGCTCTTTCGTGAGAGTGTGAGTTTAGGCGTTAGATTCCAGCAGAGAGGAACCAGAATTGAAGAGTGGCAGGGCATGGACTTTGGAATCAGACAAATTTGGTTTTTCAAGTCCTCTTTCAGTAACTTCCTATCACTGGAGTTTGTGCACAGTACTTTAACCTCTTTGGCCCTCAGTTGCCTCAGCTGTAAAACAGAGATGATTCTTATCTTAGAATTGTAGGGAAAATTAAAATAACATATGTAAAGTACATGGCACATAGTAGCCACTTAATAAACGGCAGCTATCACTGGTACAATTTTGTTTTTTACTTAGATAAACTTATTTCTAAAGGAAATTTAGGTACCACTCACCCTGCAGTATGCCCACGGTCTGTGCCTTGGACCGTACTTTTCTCATTTTCTTGTTTCTTAATAAACTCTTTACTCCCTTGCCAACCCTAAAAAAACAAACAAACAAACAAAAAGGAAATTTAATATTACTACAATAATGAAAAAACAACATCACTTGCTACAAATAGAAGGTAACAGTAAAAACAAATACAGTGTAAACTAAAAAAGTAGAAAGCAATTTTTAAAACATGTTAACAACCAGTCTGAGACTTCTCTTTGCCTTAATTAGGAGAATTGGAGGAGAACTGTGATTCAGTGCTATTTAAGGGTATTTCCATGCACTACCATCATCTCGTGCCCCGTGAGTGTGAACTGTTCCGCTTTGGGAAACCCTGACCTCCTCTAGTCCTTCTGTGTTTTTACAAATGAGGAAACCAAGTCCCAGAAGTGGCTGTCTCCAGCTCACAGCAGAGACAGGATTAGAGCGCACCTTTCTTTTCACTCTACCAGACAACCTCAGGATTTGGGCGGGGGTGTAGGGCAGAGAGGAGGAGGCAACTCTCACACTCTGCCTCAGCCAGCTTCCCAGCGTGAGTGCCCACTGCCTTCTCAACACCAGACCCCAGCTGGATTCCGGCTGGCCCTTGGGCCGTCTTTCTCCCTTTCGTCAATGGTCCCAAGAAGTGTTCTTGCCCCCAATATACCTGCTGAGGAGTTGACGAAATAGGAAAGAATCAGGGAGCAATAAAGAGTATATAACCAGGACCCAGAGAAGGAGCACAGGCTTTTCTTGCAAACTACTTCCTGTCTGTCTCTCTTCCAGTTCAGACAGTGTCTGAGAGATCTGCTGTCATGTGTTTAAGCAGCAGAAGGTAGCACAATATTGTGGGAAGATATTGACTTTAAAGGCTGCCAGACCTGGGCAGAATTCCAATTCTTTTTTCCTCTAGCTGTGTGATCCTGAAAAAGTTATTTCACCAGTCTATGCTTTTTTTCTTGTGTACAAAATGAGAATAATATATCAGCTGTGTGGGATTGCTAGGAGGAACACTAGAAAATATACGGGATATTGAATCTGCCTTTACAGAGCACATGATATTTATGAAATGCTAATTATTATTATTCTGCTTTCAAAGAAGTCTAGGTCCTATAGGCTGGGCTGAGTCAAGCATCTTTCCTTTCATGGAACAAAAGCTTACTCAAGTGAGTTCACATCAACAGGGGTGTATTGTGTACAAGAGAATTCTATGGCCCCACAGCAGGGAAGTAGAACCCAGCCTCAAGATGTTACTCTTTCCATCCCCTTCTCTTTCTCTGGGTCACCTGGCTTCTTTTTCTACTTCCTTTGATGAAACTGTTTCATCTTCCTGCTTCTTTTGGCAGAGCGGCTTTCTCTGTTTAATTATTAGAAGGCACGTGTCCAAGAATGGTTGCTGCCAGTCCCCTATCTATATAATCTCTCAGCTTTATTGCCAAAAACGCCATCCCATTAGTTTCATTCTATTTCATTCCAGTTTCAAAGAAAGAGAATAGGATTGCTCACTGGCCAGCTGCTGATAGGCGAATTAGGAATCAAGGGCATGCCCTTGTTAAGTCAGCTGCAGCCCCAAGGGTCATGTAGCCTGCTACTCTCTCAATAGAGCCCAAGGTTTAAAGAAGTGTCTCTGAGAAGGGAGAGCAGGGAGGGCTGCAAATGGACATATCAACCAAAGACTCCAAAAGCAGAGAAATGTCCTCCACAAGCCAGGAGCAAGAAAGTGCCTAATTCTGTAGACACAGGAAGACAGTAGAAAAAGGAACAACAATAAAAATTGTGTTTATATAGTGACTTTCTTCTTAAGTCAAAGCTTCTTGCCTGTTGTATTACAAAATTAAATCAATACTAGTCCGTTGAGTTTCAGAGAACGTAGCGTTTTCCTCCTGTGCAGATGGGTGCCTCGGGTGGCCTCATTGGCATGTTCTCTTGGCTCCTAACCTGCCATAGAACAGTCCTATTGTCAAAGGTTCAATGTTACCCTCTGGTTGCACAATATCATGGGCAAAAGCAGGCAGGAAAGCTGAAAGCACAGACAGTAGAAAAATCAGTTCAACCACTGAGTTTTAAGAAGCCAGAAAACAGCAGCAAGTAATTGAGCACATTAATTCTGGACCTCCCTCCTGACTTATGGGCCAACAATAGCCTAGTCCTAGTACCGTGCCTCACCTCTCTTCTGAGGCTTTCCCCTTCCGTGAACCTCCAAGTCAAGGGAAGAATGGAAAGTGAGAATGAAAGGAAATGGTAAGTGTGAAGGAGGGGAAAACCTAAATGCAAATCATTGTGAGAAAACGAAGAAAGAGAATGGGCAATGGAATCTGGGAGGAGAATGAGAGCAATCAAGACATAAAAACTGTGGCTTACAAAAAGGAGAGAGGACATTCAGCCATCCTGAGCTGGCTGGAATCTAGAGAAAGAAGGAACAAGGAGATTAATCCCTGAGTTGTTTAGAAGCCATGCTGGGAATTTCAAATAGCCTGTCTCATTGCCAGAGCATGTTGGATTGAGTAGTATGGACAATGATCCCCATACTTGTCATAATTGTCATGAGGTTTTCTAGGAATATGAACAGTCTGGATAAGATAATGGAAGAGGTTCCCCAGGAAAGCAGAGGGTTTCAGTGCCAACGACAGCTCCCAGGACAGTTGTAAAGAAAGGCACCAGTCTATTAGTGAAGTACCAATGAAGTTCTGGTAATACTACAACATGGATAAACCTTGAAAACAGTAAGCTAAGCGAAGGAACCAAACACAAAAAGGTCACATATTGTAATTCCTTTCATATGAAATATCCAGAATAAACAATTCCATAGAGACAGAAAGCAGATAAGTGTTTGCCAGAGGCTGAGAGGAGGAGGAATGGGGAGTAATTAGTTAATGGATATGATGTGTTCTAGTGTTATGAAAAAGTTTGAGGCTAAAGAGAGATGGTGGTTGCACAAAATTGTGAATGTACTAAGTGCCACTGAATTGTGCACTTTAAAATGGTTAATTGTATGTTATGTGACTGTCACCTCGGAAGGAAGGAAGGAAGGGAGGAGAGGGGAGAGGACAAGAGGGGAGAGAGGAAGGAAGGGACCAGGTTTTTTGCATCCCTAGAAAGAAGGCTGCAGTGTGGGCTTTAGATGGCTGGCATTTATTGTTATAGCGAACACCTTAAATTCCCTTGGGACCTGCAAGCTGATAGGGCAAGCTGAGAACCATCAGGAGTCTCTTTTTTAGAAATGTCTCAAATAAGACAATGCACTAGGCCTCTGAATATTTCATGTCCCATCTGTTGTCACAAATAAAAGTAAAAGAGGCAGGAAGGGCCCGTCTCTGTTGCTGCCCTTCCTGACCTCTCCTCTCATTGTCTTTCATCCTGTTACTTGTTTCATGTTTCTAAGACTCTTTCTTTTTTTTTAATTTACTTATTCATTGGTTCACTCATTCCTTTTTTTTTTTTAAAGATTTATTTTATTTA